>PQXN01000128.1:0-101450 GCA_004786275.1 Botryotinia convoluta | reverse complement strand
CTTATTATTATTATTATTATTATTATTATTATTATTATTAGATATTAAACACATAGTATATAGAGAGTCTTACGAGATAGATATGAGAATAGATTATAGAGATCTCAAACTCAAATTTGATATGATGTGATATGATTCGATGTAAAGAAATCTAACAATTCGATATAATACATTTATCACAAATCTGTAATTTCTTTACTCAACTCACAAGTGTATGGACTTTGAGATTTGGAATGAAGGCTGCAAGTTTTGATTTTTAGATGCGTAGGTAGATACTATTTGAAGATATGCAAGTTCTTTGGTGGTTTGGACTTAGGAGAGAGATCTTGATATTGTGTGTGATGTGTATTAGTTCATGAGAGGGGATTCTAAGAGGAAGGGAGCTTTTGAGTTGAGGTGGGAGTTGGGTTTCGGGTTTTTTATAATTTGAATGGATACTAGGGAAGGAGGACATGTGGGAGAGTGATGAGGGATTGGGACAATTTTGATGGGTATGAACTTTGAAGGGATGCTGGATTTGCTTGTGTGTATTTAATAGAAGTAATGTAGTTGGGTAATAGATGATTACCTTTTCTTTCTGGTATGTTTTGATTCGACTAACTTAAGTTACTTAACTCAGGAATGTAATATGAGAAGAGAGATAGTTTTAAGATATATTATTTATATAAAGGTATATAGAAGAAATAATATCTCCATATATAGTGTACTCTATATAGATATTTAGCTATCAAGAACTTGAAAGACATATTTGATTAGTATAATCTATATCTTGAATTTTTGACCCGAGTAGATAATTTGAGAAATAGTACTGAGTTAAGAAGTTTGTCTGAATTACTTATACCCAGATAGATTTGTCACTCCTGGAAAGTTATATCGATTCCTTGGAGATCCGAAATATACACAAGTACTGGAATATAAGAAACTGATGTGATGAGATATGTCTGCCTACTTAGTTGTATATTTGTTACTGAAAAGGAAATGAGGAGAATAGGATTAGAAGTCAATAGTGAGGAGTTAGTTGATTTGAGATTTTCTTAGGAGTACTTGTATCAATTCTGAACCTGAGGGAGTAGTGAGATAGTAGAATAATAGATTTGTAGTAAGATAATACAGAAATAGATATATAATATCCCTCAATTATATTTCAATACAACATCAAGTCAGAGCTATTCGTCACTAACCAAATAAATCTATTCTATTCAATATCATCAGGGAATATTTTTCATCAGCTATTGAGCAAATAATCAGCCGAATACAAACTTTTTCAAAGCAAAATACTGTTCTTTCTTATTTTTTATTTATTTTTTTACAAAGTACTTACATACTCCTTTCCTCTACCTACGAGTTCAAATTCTAAGTACATTTGGAAAATTAGAATAATTAAGGATAATAATTTTATGTGAAAATGAGAATGAGAATGGGAGTGGGAGTGAGAATGGAGATAGAAATCTTATATATTCTTTTTTGTAGTTGTCTTCATTCGAGTTTGAAACTTACGCTGTTCGGATTGTGATGCTGCTGAAAAGGACGGGTGAGAATAACATGACGTTGCTGGGAAGAGTATCAATCGTGATTATGATGGTGATAGACTTATCTCATGTATTCTTACCAACGTAATGAACCCTCTAGAAAAAGAATGATTGGAATGATGTTGAGTGGAAAGAAGTGATTGAGGTTTGGGATTTACAGTGGTGAAATGATGTGAAAATACACTCGAGGTGGTACGAGATCAATTACTAACAGTAGGCATGATTTGTATATTTGAAGACGAAAACTATACTTCAACTTATCACATATTTACAGTACGAACCAAGACAAATAACAAGCTTTCTTTGCAGCAAAAAAGCCATAATATTTATGTACATAAAGCAATGTAAGCTTCAAATAGCTATATACAATTGAAAATACCACATCAGAAGATAACCGCATCCCTCAGTCCCCATCCCCAATTTCTACTTTCACGAGTCATACTGATACTCCATTTAAGAAAGGTAAGAGGTATCAACCCAGCTAGAGTAGGAGCTTCCCAAAACACCAGAGATGGTGTAGGCAGTAGTGTACTTCTTTGAAAAGCTAGCACGAGTACCTGAAGCACCGGTACCAGAGTTATCATACTCCTCAAAGAGAACATCACCAGTTCTTGGATCGCTGGTAGACCATTGGGACCATCCGGCTTTCTCAATGATGCTGCCGAGGGAAGTTTCTTGGTAAGCAACACGAGCATACTCAGTCCATGGACGACCGAGATAAACAGTTCCCGAACCAGCAGTCGAGGAGGAACTGGTAGTAACAGTGCACTTGTTGATAACGTAGAAAGATGGGTCAGAGGAAGTTGCGCGTCCGTTAGCAGTAATACATCCACCACCAGCAGAAGCAGCAATGGTGGAACCATCAATCCAAGCAACGGAGTGTTGACCGAAGATCCAATCAACGGCACCCTCAATGTAGCACTTGGCGTAAACTTGGTTACCGGTTTGTGTCAAGAGGGTATCTTGGTATCCGTAAAGACCAACACCGTAGTATCCTTGTTCAGTGTTGTAGGCAGCCAAAGCAATGGCTTGCGAACCCTTTCCATAGGTGTTCTTAATGTTGATGTTGTAGAAAGAGGTGTTCTCCGACAAGTTAATGACGGTTCCGGTTTCTTCATCATTGGCAGCTCCACTCAAGAGGGAAGAGCTGTGTACGATGTTGACAACATTGTCTTCGTAGCTGGAAGTGTCTTTGGTGTATCCGTAGACGGTGAGCTTTCCCTTCAAGGCAGGAATGGTAACTTGTTCTGAGTAAGTTCCAGAGTAGAGGAAAATGACTTGGGCGGAGGTTGTGGTCTTGCTAAGAGCATTGACGGCTTTTTGGAACTGGTTGCTTGCTTAGTAAAAGCGGATTCTTGTGGATACATTCTAAGCAACATACGGTAGAGTAGGTTCCTCCGGACCCAGCCGTGATAGCACCCGATGGGGGTGTCGTACGAGCAGTGGCCAGCACAGCAGCAATGAAAGAACTGAGGGTAAGAAGGACACGCATCTTGACAATTATTGTTAGAATGAAGATACGGATGAATGATTGAATAAAGTGGGTTAGAATTGACCGACTTTCGACGGCCAAGCCGGACTATTTAACATAGGGCAATCATGACATGCGTGCGTAAGCATTTGAGAAAGGAAACACTTCGTGGAATAATCCAAATTAAACGCCGAGGGTAGAGAAACATGCAAAATTCCCGATAGACGACTTTTGAATAGGATTCCGTGAATAATGTTTCGCCCATAGATGTCAGGAGCTACCAACCCCACACTTGCACGCATCAATACCCTGACGCTTCCCTGCATCAATGGGTCGCTCAATGAGGCCTGGATGACCGCTTTTATACAGGGCATCTCGCCAGATTTACATTAGTATGTTCAGCCAAAAAGCTTGTGCTTATACACAACAAGCAGAAGGGAGCTCATGTTGATGAAATACTTTTTGGCCATAAAACATGACGTTAGCAAATGTAGTCAATTCGTCACATCTAGTTTACTTGTCAAGTTATTTCTGGATATTTTTATCAGATAAACACGAACAATGGTTCAAGTAAAGTTTCTCTGCTTGGCAGCTTGATCATATCTGATCTACGAAACAAGCCATCCTTTCTGAAAACCCTTCTTCACCAAAATTGTAGAAACATGAAACGCCCCTCGCCAATGGAAATACAAGTAAAGTCTAGACGACTCGTACCTGGATTCAATTGCAAGGGAGTGAGAGATTGAGTGAGATTGAGTAGATGCACGGACAGACTATTCGGCGTATTCTAGATTTTTTGAAAAGTAAAATATAATGTAATTACTTAATAGATGGGATAATAAATCATCTGGAATGAAATATAAGGCCGCCAATGATAAACTCCTATTTTATAAATTGAGACATCATTTGATCTTTGTAATGATTACGAGAGGGATAATAAAGAACAATATACAAATTGAACATCGTAATCAGAAGAGCATGAATTGAATATTTCCTGCAAATTGATGAACCAAGTTTCTAAGAAATTTCTAGTCGTTCCATGTTCCCCCAACAAATCCACTCTTGCACCACTTCCTGTCTATTTGCCGATAGGGTGTGATGCAACTTGCGAAATCCGAAATGATTTACAATCTTTCTTATTCAATCATGTTATAATGCCGTTGCGGGACACATGCGGACTATTGCGGAGTTTTAATATACATTATACGATGGGTATTCTTGCATGTATAGATTGATCTTTTGTGGCTTACAACAACTTGGCAAAAGCTTATGCGATGCCAATAGGGGTATCGGGGAGCCAAGTCGATTTATATGAATTGGAATCACTTGGAGGCGGTAAACAAGCAACGCCGAGAATCTATATTCGGCTGCCGGCAGCAACGGAGCAGTCTTGGTACTGCATGCAGACGCAGAGAAACGTAAGTGTTGTACTAAGTAGATACATCTTTCTGGTTTTTGCATGACTTTCAACATGTAACGTACAGAACAGAACAGATCAGAACAGAGTTGCAATGACAGGTCAATAACATCGGGGACCCTGATGTCTTGAAGATGGGGGGAAAGTTTACTATTGCGATCTCATTTGAGAATATGGAGGGGTTAGACTGTAAATCACGGAAGATTTAAACTTGGGTATAGATAAAGTACATATTAATTAACATTTCATCGAATATCACCCGTGGGCCGTATCGGATACGATGAATGACATTCCAATCACAATTCCAATGACCGTTGGAACCTAGTCACCGGAGTCACCTAGTTGATTTCCTGCCGTATCGCTCACGTGTTTTTGTATAAAATTACGAATTAACCTTAACTTCTCATTAACCAGGCCTTTAAGTTCAGAATGTTGCGCTTCCGTTCACTGATCGTACCTTAATCTTAATGAAGACGGTTAGCAAAGTCCGAATAGTATGATTAGTATGGAAAGTGTGGCTAATGTACCAGCAAATAGAGAATGATCCCCTGTGATGATGAAACGTGAATTTATGCACCCATCCACTTTCATCTCAGTCATTGGACGGAAGAACTTTGTGGGATGAAATGAGCCACCTAGGTAGTCATCTTATCTCCTGTAATGCAAACTGGTGATCCACCTTTTTTCAACAGTCATATTCAAAATTCCAAAAGCATAATCCCTACGATACTTCGTACTGAGGGGTTCTTAACCACACCAATCATATCCTTCTAAACTTCCATCAAATTTCTAGTGCATCCCGCCGTTTGTTGACAGTTCATCAACTCAAAACATCCAACAACTTCGCCGCATCAAATTTTGGGTTAGTTGTTAGTTAATCACACTAATTGAGGTATTGTACTCTGGCAGTAGTCTAGAAATGCTTCAATATCATCACCTTGACAAGTAATTATGGAGTAACGGTACTTCGAAATTACCTCGGTATGATATTTTAATATACAGGAGGGTCTAGCCAAGATTGCTTCTTATGCTTGTTCAAAGCTTCTTTTGCTTCGTTTCATGTTCCAAGCCTTTCGTTCCCCCTTGTTGTATGTGCCATTCAATAAGAAAGTGGTGAGATTTTGTACTCCACCGGGCAATCTCTCCTTTTTTTTTAAAGCTTATGTTCGATGACGTTCCAAGGATTGCTGTGATCAGAATGCGGACCTTGATCTTACATTGCAGAGCCAAAAGCGTGCCATAGCATGATAGATACTTTGGCTCACCGTGGGTTAGGTTTACCGCTGTTGACATCTCGCATCAACAGCGGACGGCGGGATTCAACCGGGTTCCACTTCTTTGATGCTTCTCCGAATTTCAATCATCATGTATTTACATATATAAGGAAGCTTCAAACACCTTCTTTTCATTCCTCATCTCATCATCACTTACATTCTTTTCCATACTGTCTAGTACATTCACTCTTTAAACTTACATTCTTTTACACTACTAGCCAATATGGTTCAAATTCTCTCCATGGCCTCGAGCCTCCTTGCGCTGAGCGCAATCGTCGCTGCTGCACCAGCACCAGCACCAACTGCAGCTCCAAACCCAGCTGATGCTCTCGCTGCTATCGAGAAACGTGGTACCGCCTGTACCTTCTCCGGATCTGCTGGTGCCGCCGCCGCCTCCAAGTCCAAGGCTTCCTGCGCCACCATCGTCCTCAGCGCCCTCTCCGTCCCATCCGGTACCACTCTTGACTTGACTGGTCTCAAGTCCGGTACCGAGGTCATCTTCGAGGGTACCACCACCTTCGGTTACGAAGAATGGTCCGGTCCTCTCTTCTCTGTCTCCGGAACTGACATTACTGTCAAGGGTGCCGCCGGCAGCAAGCTTGATGGTCAAGGAGCCAAGTACTGGGATGGTAAGGGAACCAACGGTGGAAAGACCAAGCCAAAGTTCTTCTATGCCCACTCCTTGAAGGGTAAATCCACTATCTCTGGTATCAACATCTTGAACTCCCCAGTTCAGGTCTTCTCCATCAACGGTGCTTCCGGTCTTACTCTCTCCAACATCAACATTGACAACTCTGCCGGTACCACTCTCGGACACAACACTGATGCTTTCGATGTTGGTTCCTCCAGCGACATCACCATCTCCGGTGCCAACGTTCAAAACCAAGATGACTGTCTCGCTATCAACTCCGGTACTGGTATCACCTTCACCGGTGGAATGTGTTCCGGTGGTCACGGTCTCTCCATCGGATCTGTCGGTGGACGTTCCGACAACGTTGTCTCCGATGTCATCATTGAATCCTCCACTGTCAAGAACTCTGCCAACGGTGTCCGTATCAAGACCGTCTCCGGTGCTACTGGATCCGTCTCCGGCATTACCTACAAGGACATCACCCTCTCCGGCATTACATCCTACGGTGTTGTCGTTGAGCAAGATTACGAGAACGGTTCCCCAACTGGTAAACCAACTTCCGGTGTTCCCATCACTGATGTCACTTTCTCCGGCATCAAGGGTACCGTCGCCTCCAGTGCTACCAACGTCTACGTTCTTTGCGCCAAGTGCTCTGGCTGGACTTGGGATGTTAACGTTACTGGTGGTAAGACCTCCACCAAGTGCGCTGGTCTCCCAACTGGTGTCAAATGTTAAATTTCTTAACACCATGATGAATAAGCCCCGCAAAGGGTTTGTTCAAACAATATAGAAGGGGGTAGGGGACGGTGTTGGAGGAAATTGCGCTCAGTGTTCGGGTTCTTTGTAAATATAGCTTCTGTTGTCCATATCGACTGTTTAAACCATTGTAATCAAATTGATTTGATTACCTTCAAAACTTTAGTCTCCAAGCATGCTCTTCAGTGAATTTTCCATGCCCCCGTGATACCTTTTCTATTTTTTATTTTATTTTACTACTGCAACATTACCTTCTATGATCATCTTCCTCTTCTGTTCGATGGACAAAGTCCATTTGATCGTGAACTCAAACTCAATATTCTCCAACTTACCGCGGTTTTCTCATTTCGACTATCAGATCACAAAAATGTCGAGACTTCGTTGTTGTTTGCTAACGTTGCGGGGGTAGAAGTGCTTCAATGTGCACTGTACTATCAACACATTTTCCTTACCACTTTGACTCCCCTATTGTCAATTGCCGTTCATCTCTTTAGAGAACAATATGGGGGCAGGCCCCCAAACCCCCATGGCTCGCTGCGCTCGAATATTCCGAATTATGTAACAATCTAGACATTCTGCCTTCACATCTCCCGCCCACCAACCATGAACTTTCGAAGAGCCGGCGTTGTGTCTGCTACTTCATTAGTTAAAGGGACTAAGTAAAAGGTATTCACAACCGCTAGTATAAAAAGGTCATCTAGCAATACATGTCGGGATGAATATAATTTCGTAAGTCATTATGTACAAGTTTCACAAAATACAACATTGAGCCACTTATTTGCACAACTAGTTCTATCAGAACACCGTAATGTGTAATTCTCTTACATCATCATGCGCTCATTCGGGAGCTTCCCTTGTCAAAAACGTGGAAGGAATTTGCCGTCTCAAATTTTGGTAGGCTAGTCCCTCATCAAAACTTTAGTGGAATATGTCGACGATTGAATGAAGTACGATTTTCAAAGCGCACGTTGATTGAAACATTGCGATGAATTCCTGAGCTGCAGGAAGGAATGAGAGTTTGAGATTATTAATTGACCTGTCAGCTTATTACGAAGTCAATTATACAGGAATCAGCACTTGCGAACGGATTTTCCGGACATAGTAAACGAATCCGGTTGTTGGGGACCCCTCATTTTGAGATTGCGAGGATATTTGACGAGGAAGAAAGAACGCGATTGAGTACGAGTTTGGAATTTAGATGGTAGTTACAGGAGGGTGAAAGAAAAAAACGATATATCATCCGATTCACATTGCGGTAGGAGGAATCACCAAAGCGCAAATATGTTCCGTGCAACGATATCAGGACTGAAAGCTGGGGGAATGCGCCAGTTCGTCACAGCTTCACAAACTACGATTCAAAATGCAACAACTACTAGATTAGCTATTCTGCGCAAGCTGCCACAGCGACCTATAACCACATCTACCTCTACTCCTATAAATTCTCTCCGCTCAAAATCTCGTCCGCAGACTACTAATTTTACATTCTCCTCGAATCCAAGACCGTCTTCGGAAACATTGTTTCAACGTCTTCGTACAAGAACAAATAGATACTTTCACAACTCAAGCCCGAGGAGGAATGGAGAAGCAAAGCCCGAGAATTTAGGGGATGATACTAGTTTATCAGGGAGAATGAAGAAATTGAGTAGAGAATATGGGTGGAGTGTGGTGGGAGTTTATATCTTTTTATCTGCGGCGGATTTTCCATTTTGCTATTTGTTGGTCAGGACGCTGGGAACGGATAGAATTGGTAAGTGAGATGTCTTTTCTTTTCACATTTGGCTTGGGGATTTATATTGAGAATTATATATGCGCGGGAGTTTGATTCTGTTTTCCATGAATGAATAGCTTAGACGGAGGTCTATCCTCTGTCTTATATTCTTTAAAGCCCAATCCAGGTAGCCGGCTAACACACCATCACAGGTGAATGGGAACACACAATAACCTCCTCCATCAAAACCATAATTCCCGAATCCATCAAAACCACTTTCCACGAATGGCGTGTCGCCATGCAAAAAGCATCGCACGACGTTACCGGATCCGACAAGCTCGGCGACGGAGTAGAAATGGCAGGATGGGGTGTAGAAGAAGCAGAAGAGCGCAATAAAAGGGATGCTAGTCTAGGTACTCAATTAGCTCTCGCTTACGCGATTCATAAATCGTTTATTTTTATTAGAGTGCCATTGACGGCGGCGGTGACCCCGAAGGTTGTGAGGACACTGAGGGGCTGGGGATGGGATATCGGAAAGAGAACGACTAAGGAGGCAAAGAAGATCGCGGCGGTGAAACATGCGGCTCAACCGGCGAAACCTCTTAGGACGAAGGTTAAGAAGGTCTTTCAAACAAAGAAAAAGTAGAGATCATTGAGAAGGCATGATTTGAAGGAATGAAGTGTATATATGGGTATGGTACATATTTTTGGGGAACTCTCACTCTACTGTAATTATGTATGAAGAGGAGTGGTATATGAAAGTGGTATAGCGGAAGAAAAGGATATGAATGAAATGGAATGGGAAGGGAGAATGAATGTTACGATTAGCATAGCATAGCATGGTATGGTATGGTATGGCGAAAAGAAAAAAAGCATTGGAAGAAGTTCATCGTGTATTATCCACATATCACAAGCTACACAGCGCGCATAGATAGCAATGGATAGGTACTTTTGGATTGGAAGGGGAAAGTTATATCAAATAGAATACTCTTCTCTTATTGTATGATGGATTACATATTTTGAGGTTCTGAAGAAACATTGCTCGGGGTTTGTAAAGGGTTGGGGTTGAGGGGTTAAGAGGGGGTTAAAGGCATTGATGGAGTCTATAAAGTACCTCTTAGGTAGGTACTAGGTAGGTAGGCAGGTACCTAGTTTATTGTAGGAAGTCCCTGAAGAAACCCCCGACCTCGGAGTAAAATAGTATGCGTTTTTATGAAGTCATGAAGTTATAAAGTTATGAAGTTATGAAACGAACTGTTAGCATTTATGCAACAATTGACGGTCATCACCGCCTCTTTTGGTAAATAAATCCCAAAGCCATTCCTCATTGCCATTACTCCAAGTGATTGTAGCACCCAAACTCAAGCATTTACTTACCAAGACCACTCATTCTTGTCTAATAGAGCTTCAATTATTGGTCCAATCGGATAATAACGGAACGGAACCATTTCCAAGCTGGCTTTCAGACGGGTGTTTTACCCCGCCATTCCTCAAATCGTGGCTCCTCAAACTAGACTGTCTGCTATTGCACGACAGATAAATCCCAGTTTACTTGACAACTCTACCAATTCGGTATCTACAACACCATCGAGAAGCTTCAGTAATTCTGCAAAAGTTCAAGAAAATAATATCAAAATGTCGACTCAACAAGCTCATCCTACTTTGCTCATTCCGGGCCCGATTGAGTTTGATGATGCTGTCTTGCAGTCTATGAGCCATTATAGGTATGTATTTACTTATTATCATTACTAAATTGATCTGAGTCTTGAAATAGAATATATCACTGACAAACCCTCAAATAACACAGTGAAAGTCACGTCAGCGCCCCATTTGTAGCAGTCTTCAGCGAAACTCTCTCTATGCTACGCAAGCTCTTCCAATCTGCCGATCCCTCTTCCCAACCCCTCGTCATTTCCGGTTCCGGTACTCTTGGATGGGATCTCGTGGCTGCGAATTTGGCAGAACCGGGTGATGAGGTATTGGTCCTCCATACTGGCTATTTTGCAGATTCGTTCGCGGATTGTTTTGAAACTTATGGAGTCAAACCTACACAATTGAAGGCGAAGATTGGGGAAAGACCTCAATTGGATGAGATTGAAAAGGCATTGAAGGAGAAGAAGTATAAGTTGATTACGGTCACTCATGTGGATACTTCGACGGGAGTTCTTAGTGAGTTGAAGAAATTGAGTGAGCTTGTTCATCGGGTTTCTCCAGAGACATTGGTTGTGGTAGATGGTGTTTGTAGTGTGGGATGTGAGGAGATTGAATTTGATAGTTGGGGTTTGGATGCTGTTATTACGGCGAGTCAGAAGGCGATTGGTTGTCCAGCTGGTCTTTCAATTTCATACTATAGTGGTAGAGCGATTGAGACATTCAAGGCTAGGAAGACTCCTCCAGGATCATATTTTGCTTCATTTAAGAATTGGTTGCCAAGTAAGTTTGACATTTGCATTTTTGGTGTATAGGATAGGATGCTAATGGAAAACAGTAATGCAAAACTACGAAGCTAAAAAGCCATCCTACTTCGCCACTCCATCTCCTCAACTAATCCACGCTTTACACACTTCTCTCACCCAAATTCTCTCTGTTCCTCTCTCTGAACGTTTCGCTAAACACAAAGCTACATCACAAAAGACCAAAAAGGCAGTCGCGGATCTAGGGCTCAAACAATTGGCGCCTAATCCTGCTGATCAGGCAAATGGTATGACTGCTATTTATCTTCCAGAAGGTGTTAAAGCCGCAGAGTTATTGCCAAATTTGGTGAAGAAGGGAGTTATTTTTGCAGGAGGCTTGCATAAAGAGATTGCGACAACGTATGTTAGGGTAGGTCATATGGGAGTTAGTGTTATGGATGAGGGTAGGGGCGATGTAGAGAAGGCTATTGAGGCACTTGGTACTGGATTGAAGGAGGCAGGGTATGAAAAGGCTTAGTTGCGTTCTTTGAAGAAATGCAAAGGGTGAGAGCGGTGTTGAGGAATGGAATGGAGTGATGTGTACTTTCTATATTGTTATGGCAGAGATCAGCATTGTTCGAAAATTTATCATGGATACATTTGGAATCATTTAGGGGAACTCAAAATCACTCTCAGGTGGGGATGGGAATATGCAGATAGGTTGGAGAGGTCAAAAATTATTGTCTAGGTGGTTTTATAAAAATGGATGAATATGGATGAATGCATATAAATACTAGGTATATAAATGAATGAATAAACGAATGAACTTCATACGTACGTATCTTTGAACTTTTGAATGTGGGAATGTGGTGAGAGATAGATGTTTTAGATGGGTAGGTAAGAGATATGATTATATAAGTGAGTGGAAAATCTTGGGAGAGAAGTATTGGTGTGTAGAAGCTTGCATTTGCTTCTTATTCGTAAGAAGCTGGGTGTTGGATTTAGGTTGTTGAAGTGGAGGATTGCTTTTTTGGTATAGTTGTTATAGACTGACTGTATTGAGGGGTACGATTATATATATCTATGAATGTCTTTGATAGATGTCCTCATGTTGCTATGCTTTTGAATACACCCCGCTGATATTATTTATGTATATAGATTGGTCTAGTCTTGGGAAATTTACCTTTAATAAGCTAGAAAGATCTGGGTATTTTCATGTAGATTTACTGCTTGTCGTTTGGCACTTGGGTCTGCGTTTGTCTGGGGATTAGACTCTAGTATAACTTTTGGTCATGTGGACGTACATATCTTGTTGAAAGAGATTATGACAGCCATGGACTAGAGTCGCAGTCTTGACTTTCTTATTCTTTGATAGTCTTTGCATTGTTTCCATTTTTGTTGTTTGCTAAGCATACAAATTTGTTTTGCTTGTGATTGACGTATCTCTCTCATCTCTTGTGGTCTACTGCTCATAAAGCAACGCCGTTGATACTCTACTCTAACATTCAATTGATATAGTACTAGTTATTCCTAAACTCAACTTAAAAGGTAAAGCAGCTGTAAGAAAACACTACTAGGCCGCCCCCCAGGCTTCGATGGTCGTACAAGCAACCTATCTTGCCTTGGCACCCTATTGGATAGTACATTCATGTGTAACAATCACTAACTCATTGGTTCGGAAATTTAGATACACTTAGGTAGAAGAAATTCGGAAGATTGCCCGGAAGCCTTGGCTTGCCACAAGATCTTGCATTCAATAGATAGGTAGATATCGGTGCTTAGGCAAGAATGTGATATATCGAATTTCGATTGGTGAATGTGTTTGGAGGAAGAAGCTTTTTGGGAGATCTAGTAATCTATGCCTAGATATGATATCGAATTCATGATGCCGGATCACTTGATTGGTGAATGTTCTCATGATGCAGGTATGAATAGCTGTGAATGAAATGAGATATACGACATAGAACTTGGCAATGGCTGGTACTGTATAAGAGAATGAGGAGTACACGAGTATATACAACTGAGTATATACGAGATGGCGAGGTAAAGTATTGATACAAACAGTAGATGGGCATATCAAGGGGTATATTTAGTGTCAGAACAAGAGGGCCAAGGAGCATAATGAGATATGCAGTCCCAAGACGGAGAGGATAGAGGGGGCGCATCGAGTAAATGTAAATTTCTCATTCGCCATCAATGTAGAGAGTCGAGGAACATGCTGTGCTATGCAGGAGAATGGAAGAGTCGGTAAACTAAATATAGAAAATTAACCACCAAAGATAGAGATAATGGAAGAGAATTGATTTCATACAGCTCCCTGATTCACCACGCACAGAGAATCGAGGGGTATGATGAGTATATGCAGTTTTCTCATCCATGACTCTGCTGTAGTTGCTTATAAAATAATCATAATCCACAGTGGATCAATCTGTTCCTAACAAGGGAAAGAAAAGTGGTATATCGTATTAAAACAAGGTCATGAATTG
Organism: Botryotinia convoluta; assembly: GCA_004786275.1. Taxonomy (NCBI): domain Eukaryota; kingdom Fungi; phylum Ascomycota; class Leotiomycetes; order Helotiales; family Sclerotiniaceae; genus Botryotinia; species Botryotinia convoluta. Next base: position 87,785 of record PQXN01000128.1, on the reverse strand, counting down.
AATGGAATTTGATTGAATACCCTTGAAGCTTCGAATTAAAACACATCAGAGGAATTCACGTACGGATAAATCTTCCGAGAGAGATAATTTAGGTGTGATCACCTGACCTGCTGGTTTACCGATCGGTATTCAAGGCCCGCCCGAGAGAATCCCTCCTCTTAGTGGGGCACAAAGCACTTTGAACATGCGGCTGGGTCCAACAATCTTCAACTTGACATTTTCGAACAACTTCTTCAAACATACCATCAACTTCTTTTATAAAGTTTCTTGTAACAGCGCAAGCTGCACAAAGGGATATTAAAGCGTATTGCTTATCTATTGAGAGCAGGATAGGGTATTATACCTAAATCAAGCTGCAAAGATGGCCGTCACCATTGAAGAGCTTGACGCGACCGTCAAGACTTTCTATGAAGGTCGCGGTGAGGCTGTGAGTATATATCATATATCCAAATGAATCTATTCATACCGGAACATCTTTACTGACGCGTTTGTTCCGTAGCAAAAAGCCGCTCAGGCTGCAATGAACCAGGTACGACTTCCTCATGCGCCGAAAATCTTTCTCTCGTTCCATATCGCCATCGATACTGATATACTATATAGTTCAAGGAGGATCCAGATGCGTGGTTATTAGTTGATAAAATACTACAAGAATCTACATATCCGCAAGCCAAATGTCGGTCAAGGTTCCTGAACGCTCTCTATATGCTGTTTCGCTGACAAATTGTTAGATTTGGGTTTGCAAGTACTAGATCATGTTATCATGACAAGGTGGAAGGTTCTGCCCAGAGAGCAGTGCCAAGGTAAATAGATTATGTTACTATCCTTAATAAAGAACGTCATACTGACTTGTTCCAGGTATTCGGAATTTCGTCGTTGGTTTCATCATACAATGTTCCGGATCGGAAGAGTCTCTGAGGTCCCAAAGAGTCCTCTTGAACAAGTTGAACCTCGTCCTCGTTTCTATCTTGAAGCAAGAATGGCCTCACAACTGGCCTACTTTCATCAACGAGATCATATCCTCCTGCCACACAAGTTTATCGATATGCGAGAATAATATGTCGATTTTGAGATTGTTATCGGAGGAGGTTTTCGATTACTCGGCGGACCAGATGACTTCTGCAAAGACGAAGAACTTGAAGACGACGATGTGTGCAGAGTTTTCGTCCATCTTCCAACTTTGCAACGAAGTATTGAATAGCGCCACTCAAGAAAGTTTGATCAAGGCTACCCTCGAGACCCTTCTTCGATTCTTTAACTGGATTCCGCTTGGTTATATCTTCGAGACGACCGTTATCGATACTCTTAGAGAACGATTTTTGGAGATGCCCGAATTCAGAAATGTAACATTGAAGTGTTTGACAGAGATTGGAGGACTCCAAACCGGTACTGGGAACAACTACGACGAGAAATTGGTTCAAATGTTCACCGAAGTTTTGACCACAATTTCCAAGATTATTCCTTTGACTCTCGACCTCAAGAGTACTTACAATTCGAGTAACTCCAAGGACCAAGAGTTTATCCAGAATTTGGCCCTTTTCTTGTGCAACTTTTTCTCCTCCCATCTTACTGTAAGTTTTCTGTTACTCGTTTAGTCTTCCTTGATGCATTCTAATTATTCCAATAGCTCATTGAGAACCTACCGAACCGTGATTTCCTCACACACGGTCACTTCTACCTTATTCGAATTTCCCAAATTGAGGACCGAGAGATCTTCAAGATTTGCTTAGAATACTGGACTAGACTGGTTCAAGAGTTGTACGATGAACAACAGTCGCTACCCATTGGAGATGTCAACCCTCTTGTCGGAATGGGCGTCGGCGGCATTTCGAGTCCTGGTGCACCCAACCCAAGTTTACTCGCCAATTATCCTCTCAGAAAGCACAAGTACAACGAAGTACTTTCGAACTTGCGAGTGGTCATGATTGAAAAGATGGTCAGACCAGAGGAAGTGTTGATTGTTGAGAACGACGAGGGTGAAATTGTTCGTGAATTCGTTAAGGAGAGCGATACCATCCAACTGTACAAGACAACCAGAGAATGCTTGGTTTACCTCACTCATTTGGATGTGGTCGACACCGAGAACATCATGACTGAGAAGTTATCTCGACAAGTTGATGGTACCGAATGGTCATGGGCCAATTGTAACACATTGTGCTGGGCTATCGGTTCCATCTCCCTTGCAATGAACGAAGAGACTGAGAAACGTTTCTTGGTTACTGTCATCAAGGATTTGCTCGGCTTGACTGAAATGAAACGAGGAAAGGACAACAAAGCCGTGGTTGCCAGTAACATCATGTATATTGTTGGTCAATATCCACGTTTCTTGAAGGCTCACTGGAAATTCTTGAAGACCGTTGTCAACAAGTTGTTCGAGTTCATGCACGAGTCCCACGAGGGTGTTCAAGACATGGCTTGTGATACATTCATCAAGATTGCTAGACAGTGTAAGCGTCATTTTGTTGCTCTACAACCTGGCGAGTCTGAACCATTCATCGAGGAAATTGTCAGAACTATGCGCAAGATTACTTGCGATCTATCCCCACAGCAAGTACACACTTTCTACGAGGCTTGTGGTTACATGATTGCCGCTCAACCACAAAAGAATTCCCAAGAAAGACTCATTGCTGAACTGATGTCATATCCAAACGCTGCTTGGGATGCCATCATTGCCCAAGCAAACACCAACCCCCAAATTCTTCAAGATGCAGATACCATCAAGGTCATTGGTAATGTCATGAAGACTAACGTGTCTGCTTGTTCCTCGATTGGAAGCTACTTCTATCCTCAAATCGGTCGCATTTACCTCGATATGTTGTCAATGTATAAGGCTACCAGCACCATGATCTCTGAAGCCGTTGCAAATGAGGGTAAGTGGTTCTCTCATAATGCTTTTACCATTCGTAATACTAATTCTAAATAGGTGAAATTGCCACCAAGATGCCTAGAGTTCGAGGACTAAGAACCATCAAGAAGGAGATTCTCAAGCTCATTGAAACGTTCGTTGAAAAATCTGATGATCTTGAGATGGTTAGAACCAACATCGTTCCAAACCTTCTTGAAGCAGTTCTGATCGATTACAACCGCAATGTTCCAGGTGCACGTGATGCCGAAGTTCTCAAGGTTATGTCTGTTATCATAACCAAACTTTCTGTACGTTGGACCCCATATCGCTCGAAGTATTCAGTGGTGCATACCCTTTCTTATCCTAGCCTCCTTATCTTGGAGATACATCCAGCACTTACTAACATCTAATATAGGGCCTCATGGAAGATCAAGTGCCAAACATTATGTCAAATGTGTTCGAATGCACTTTGGAAATGATTAACAAGGATTTCTCGGAATTCCCAGAACATCGTGTTGAATTTTTCAGCCTTCTCCGAGCCATTAACCTTCACTGCTTCCCCGCACTCCTCAAACTCGACAACCGACAATTCAAGTTTGTCATCGATTCTTGCATGTGGGCTAGCAAGCACGACAATAGAGAGGTCGAACATGCCGGTCTCAACATGTGTTTGGAGTTGATCACCAACATTGCAGAAACGGACCCTGCCACTTCTAGTGCTTTCTTCCAGCAATTCTTCGTCCCAATCCTCCAGGATGTATTCTTTGTACTCACCGATACCGATCACAAAGCTGGATTCAAGTCACAAGCAACTTTATTGGCAAGAATGTTCTACTTTGTTCACCCAGCTGACGGTACCGTGCCAAAGATTCAAATGCCAATCTATGTCCAGGATCAAGCACCACCAAATACATCCAACAAAGATTTCCTTACAAACTTTGTGGCCAGTTTGTTGCAGAATGCCTTCCCTAACCTTCAAGCGTAAGTCATTGCCCTTATCTCTATCAGTATACCTTACTAATCCATTTTAGACCTCAAATCCAAGCCTTCGTTGAGGGTCTCTTCACTCTGAATCATTCCGCAGATCGATTCAGACTTAACTTACGGGATTTCTTAATCTCGTTGAAGGAGTTTGCTGGAGACAATACCGAGCTTTACGCCGAAGAAAAAGAGACGGCCGAAAGAGACGCTAAGGCCGCAGAGCGCGAACGTCTATCCAAGGTCGGAGGACTCATTAAGCCTGCGGAACTCGACGATGAAGATGAGTTGTGACTTGATGAGGAGCTACGGATCGACTCTGCACGACCGGAAAACCCACCCTCAGATCAAAAACGCCGAATCAACTACAATGCCAATAAATTTGATGGTTGGGATGTTTATGATTTCTAAACAACTTCCATATACATCTAGCAGGACAAACTGGTGTCCGATCTGGATAATGATTTTTTCCTTTTACTTTCTCGCCCAATGATATCACATACTTAGGAGCAATGTCGCTACCTACGTGGAGTTACTACGTAGGATCAGAATGATATTGTTATCTAAAAAAGTAATTTTCTGTTTAGATTCAATTCTCCGATGAACATCGTGAGGCGATACACAATAGGCATTTGCGAAGCAATTTTTCATTTCTCGATACCTTTGAATTTGGGAGGCACATTGTGCATGTGTCAGTTGGTGGAGGAAGTTTGAGCAATTTTTAAGGCATTGGGCGAAATGAAATGGGAATGAGATACGACATATGAAAGAAATGCAGAAGCATTTTCAGATTTCACAATAAATATGGCATCAAGGAATTATGAATTTTTTCAATGTGACAATTCTTCATAAAGTACTTGGTAGGTACTTTTCATACTGACATGCATTGCACAGGTTACTCATGCCAAACATCCCAGTCAGAGTGAGCTGACCAATCAAGACTCTCAACACCACAACGTGCATGTATTTAACCACAAGTCATGGTGACCTTCCCTTCTTGCATAATCTTCGTCATTAGTTCATCCTTCAGTGCAACCATCTGGAAAATTGTACCTGGGGTAAGAGAGCTAGGAAGCTTCCGCATCTTCAACTTCAGGCACGTTGCATGATTCATTGGTCAGTTTTCTGGTGGCAATACGGATCCTTTGATCGTCAATATATTTCGTGTATATTGGCACCCGCTTCACCCGGAGCAAGGAATATATGTTCTCCATGTTACCCCGCGATCTTTACAATGTTCCTGTGTACCTTTACTTCTTTTCTTGTTGGCATCGGTACTGTTGATAAGATTTCTAGTCATTAGTGATGTCTTTAAGAAAGCTCCTCACAGTAGCCCCTCTCTTTGGGCTGGCAGCAGCTCAAAGTGATTCATACGTTAATCAAACTACATGTAATGGCAACACATATACGTATCAGGCACTAGGAGGCTATGGATATATTCCAGGTACTGCACGTGATAAATTTGGGGACACAATTGGTGGGATCGGGAGTGCGATCGCGATCGATACAAAGAGTTGGGAGAAGTTAGAGAATGGCAGTTATACGGGGGTTTTGTGGGCCTTGCCGGATAGGGGATGGTTTGTTGCATTTCAATTCCCTTTCCCCCCTCAATCTACCACTTATCTATCGGTCCTGGAGTCACGACTAAGTTACTTGAGGTATTTGGGGAAGGAGGTAGATTGAGAGTACTAATGGAAATAATAGGAATACAGAAGGCACCCTCAACTTTCAAACCCGGGTTCATAAATTCGACATAATTTTCACTCCAGCGGCTAATGCGACAGTGAAAAGTCCTTCGGGAAATAATTTGTGGTTCATATATAATGACACGGTTCTGTTTTCTGGACCGGATGGGACGCCAACGACAGGGCTGGACGCGGATGGATCGGGCCATTTGAGTTATGCGGGGTTTCCCGATTTGCCCGTGGCGACGTATACGGGTGATGGATTCGGAGGAAACGGGACGGGAGGGAGGAGAGTATCGGTTGATGCTGAGGGGTTGGTGTTGGATGGAGCTGGAGGGTGGTGGGTTAGTGATGAATATGTGTGTTTCCTCGGTCTCCTAATGTTTCACCTTGTCTGACTTTTTACTAGGGTCCCTATATCTACCACTTTAACTCTACCGGCACAATGACATCCGCCATACGACCACCAGGTGCCTTCATCCCCATGCGTAATGGCAGCGAATCTTTCTCCGCTGACTCTCCCTACTATTATCCCGATCAAGGTTCTGGCGATGACGTCTCACCTGCCGATAATCCTACTGGTAGAGATAATAACCATGGATTCGAAGGTCTCAGTATATCTGCCAATGGAAAAACTCTCTACACACTTCTCCAAGCAGCGAATAATCAAGAAGGCGGTCTGAAATCTCAAACAGAACGCTATTCCCGTTTTCTCTCATACGATATCTCCGACCCGGGAAACCCATTATATTTGAGTGAATATGTGGTCCCTCTTCCTTTCTGGACAGATCCAACGGCTAAAGCTAGTAAAAACCCAAAAGTAGCTGCGCAGTCTGAAATTCATGCGTTGCCTAATGGACAGTTTTTGGTTCTGGCTAGAGATTCGGGGTCAGGAAATGGACAGGATAGCACGGAGAGTATTTATAGACAGATAGATGTTTTTGATATTAATAATGCGACGAATGTTAAGGGGGCGAAATACGATTGTGCTAGTTGTGCGATTGCGAGCTCGACGGGAGTTCTAGGGAGTGGGATTACAACGGCAACGTACTGCGCGTGGTTGGATGTTAATGATAATGATGAGTTGAAGAGATTTGGAGTACACAATGGTGGGAAAACGGATAAAGGATTGTTGAATGAGAAGTGGGAGAGTATTGCTGTGGTACCTGTTGATGGGAAAGACGGCGCGGATGGGGAATGGGTAAGTTTTGTTCTTGGGGAAATGGAGATGAGGAAATTTGCTAATGAGGGATTGATATAGTATATCTTTAGTCTGAGCGACAACGATTTTATTACGCAAGATGGGTATTTGGATGGAGGAAAGTTCGCGTATAGTGATGGGAGTGGGTATGATCTTGATAATCAGGCATTGGTTTTTAAAGTGAAGATTCCGGTGGGTGAGTTGACTGAGAAGTACGGGGTTTGAAGGGTTGAGGGAGGAGAGGGGGTGAATGGGCAGCGAATCTTCAGCGTATGGCTTAGACTGAATTTTATGTCATTGATTTCATGATTTAGATTTAGGTGGATTCCAGAGGAGCGAGTGTTGCTGAGTGTTGTTTGGAGTCGACTATATGTCGAGGTGATATTCACCTAAGGCGGAGGGAGATAAAAGCAACGATTCTTTGTATTTGGTAAAGCAACGGACTAATATACACAAGCTAGCTTCCAATTTTGTCTGACATTTTATTTAGAATGTCGATGACGATGCTTCTTCGTATTTGTCTCCCCATCCTGCTCTCTAGTTGACTTCCTATGTCTTCCCGACTCTCGTTTATTGTGCTCGCGCTCCCTTTCCATCCTCGCATCTTCCGCTTTCTCCTCTTCTAGTTTTGCCTGCCATTGTTGTTTGGTATATTTTGTTGGATCAAATTTTCTACCTTTGTGCATATACTTTCCTCCATAGTACTCTGCTCGAGTAGCTCCAGACTTCCGTGAGCTTGGGGGTGGTTGAAATAGCGCAGGTTCCTCCATCTCTAAACCCGGCTCTGGATATCCGTATGAAGTAGATGAGGGCCTTCGAGCAGGAGCAGGAGGGCATGCCCCCTGATTAACATGCGTTTTGTGATCTGGACAGTTCCAGAAATCTTGGTAAACGCGAGGCCACATCGACGCATTAACTGGATCATGTTCTGGTTGGCCTACTCTGTCGCATAGACGTACATTTGGATTTGAAAGTTGAAAAGAACAACGTAGTAAATCAGGCCGACAGTTTAAACAGTAGAACTGTTCAGTGATGATTGAGTTGTCGCATCGTGGATTAATAAAAGCCCCCGATGGTAGCCTTACCATTTGCTTGAGTTTTGGTTCCAAGCCTCTAATATATCCGGCAGAGTCTGTAGTATACTCCTGTTCCTCTCTTAAAAGTGTCTGGCAAGACAGTGGAAGTTGCTTACCGTCCCTATGTGTTGTACAGTATTTTATGCCTTTTTCCGCTATTGCATTGCACGTGCGTGTAGCTCCACTGCCGTTAGATACATGGGTTATGGGATCAACAACCGGTAATTCATAGGGACAACGAAGTATATTACTGTCCATAGAACGCCGATAATCAAAGTTAAAGGGCCTCGATGAGCCGCCCGAACCGGAAGCAGAGCCTGGTCGTCTACTTGCAAACATTGCTTCCGAGGGAACTGCGCTTGTGCTCAAATCCATTTCTTCGGGCTCTTCAAACATCTGGGAACGGCCAGTAAGCGAAGAAGTGTAACCGGTTTGGTATTGTATAGGAGCCGGGCCTGGAGCATAGCTTGTATCTCTTCTACCGCTGTCTGATGGGATTGGAGCGCGGCCTTGCATGTATGATGTGTCGACATTCATACTAGACATCCGACCCTGAGAGGCGGGCTGGGCAGAGTAGTCTTGACTAGTGCCATAGCCCTGGCTGGTGTCATAGGTTTGACTAGTGTCGGAGTAGCCTTGACTAGAGACAGGAAGATAGGTAGGCTGGTTCTGTCCGGTAGAATAGGACTGAGAAGTTGAGTAGCCCTGACTATAAGAAGGCGATGAAACGGTAGGTTGGTCTCGGCTATATATGGGTCGAGTATATTGTGATGATTGAGAGGTAGAGGATGAGTTTTGAGCGAGATTACGACTGTCATGCCATTCTCCATTAACCCAAACTTTTATAAATCTTTCGCCATTTTCGTCGATGGATTCTGTGGGCCATCTGTGATCAGACATACTGTTCGTACTGGTAAGTATTTACTCGTCGCAGGCTGAGGGTTGCACATGTTAACATACTTTATAAGTGTAGGAATTAGACTCCTTTTGTTGTGTGATGTAATATCAACCTTGAAGGATCAGAAACTGCCTTTATTTAGCCACCAAACTCATAAATCATAAAGAATGAAGAATACCTACGCTGACTGCAATAGGGGAAAGGATAAGTCGTGCATGTACGAGCTTACCCGACGCGATGAGGAGCTCAAGAATTTGTGCGAGGAGATCTGGCGAGAGGCTGTCAAGCGACGGTAAAGTTCTTGTTATGAAACTGTGGAGTAGATAGTTCTCGCTGGTAGGTATGGAGCTTGTCTGGTGAAGAATATGCCTTCTTCGGTATACAGATTATGATACCAGATGTAGAGGGGAAAAGAAAAGGTACCGAAGAGGGGGAGCCAGTCCTATTTGAGCACAATTGGATACTGAAAGTAGAGGCTAAAACCATTTCATTCGAGTCAAAATTGCTTCGAAATCATATACATTCATAAAGAAATTTCTCATTTTGTGTCATTCAAGGTATGCCTGTGTCACTTGATTGACATTTCAAGTCAGAAAAAAACACCTCGAAACGGCGTATAATCATCTATTTACCACCATATTCGTGGCATCCTGTACATTTCGAGTCAAAATGCCCTCGAAATAGAATACACTCGTACCCAAAATACAAAATGTATGTGATTCAGGCCGATGAATAATCATTCTGTTAACTTTTCGAGTAACAACACCTCAAAATGCAGTTTTTTCACACTCATATCAATAGATATGAGTGACTTAAGGCTATAAATAGTCATTGTGAGATATTTTTAGTCGAAATAATCTCGAGATGCGGTACAATCACTGATATTGTTGAATAGGGGTGTATCCTAGGCGAGTACATGCCACTTTCCGAGTCATTACGGGCTCCCATAGGGTGATTCTTAAGCAACTTCAAGGGATTTTTCGAATAATTAGGGGGTTTGAGTCACTAAGTACTTCACTTCTGAACTTCGATGGCCCTAAGAATATATTGTATTGTACTGAAGGATAGAATTTTAGGTATTTCGAGTCGATAAATACGCTGAGTGGTCTCAGAAAGGAACGCTTGAATATTTCATGGTATATTTAAGGGTAATGATGACCTTTAGATGGGTTAAAGAACACCCAATAATGGTATTCTAACCTCGAATGAACCAGAATGAATCTACATAGAAAATCCATGAGACTGGACTTTTGGTGCTTGATGCCTATAGCATTGGGCTTTGAGAACACCAAAGTACACCTAAAAATATCAAATACGAGCAATACAGGTATGACCTGGTCTAAATGAATAAAAGCATACGTCGAATAACCCAAGAATGAGCTTTTGGCTGCTGTATTTAGTAATTTTGGGCTTTTGAGGCCTATAAAAGATACCAAATGGCATAGAATCTTCACAGGATTTTATGAAACGCTTATGAAATGCTCATGAAATCCTCATGAAAAAGTTGAAAACCTCCAAGACCCCATGATGATTTGAGACATGATATGAATAGGCATCGTCTGAGACCCCAGGTTAGAAAGTTCAATTTCCAAGTCGGATGGGGACAATGATACCCGTAGATGTCAGACGAGATGTTTAAATACCTTAGCGAGAATGAAAGTAGAGTGAGTGACTAGCTCTTAATGTTGTAAGCGATAATAATCCTTTCCACGTTTAATCTAGACTCGAGCATTGAATGATCTATGTTTGAATCTAAGCTGGACATTACAGATAAATAATTCCCTCTCGGATCTACTAGACGAGATCATTCTGTGCTGGATCGAGGAATCAACATCTAGCTCTTCGGGGTAATAGCACTTTGCTGTCTATGTTCGAGCTAAACATCGAGAGCTCAAGGTTGGAATATATTGCAGGCATTATAATAATCTCGAAATTGGCTTAGTTTAACTCGCTGAGATGATAGGAGGTGGTGAACATTTCGTCGAGACATGAATATCGAGAAATTTCCTTTTAAACGCGTTCGATGAATCATGATAGTACTTCGATGTTGATACGGGAGTGGACATTTAAGCTTACAATGTTCAATTATAGACTAGACATTGAAACGAAGTTGAATAGTCCTTGCTAAACTAATCGAGATGAGCGTAAGTCACTTTCTTTTTTAATGGCTTGTTAAATGATCCTTTGGGTTTCAATATGTACACGCAGCTTAAATATTGAACCTCTGGAAATATCCTTCGTACATCTATAGATTGTAATCTTAATCATTAGCAGCGTTTATGACTCCTTATCTTATCTCCATCAACTTACGAACACTTCATTAGTTTAGTTTGATATTCGTAGATCATGCACACATAAACATCCCCTTTTCGCTTAAAGTTAGCCTTTGGAGGCGGCATGTTGGAGCCGCCTGGATAACGAAAAACAAGTGCGATTACTGCAAACCCCACCCTTTAAATCGACAATGTATTAACATCTAGAAACTAACTGCTCTATCTCTGAGGTATCGTTTCGATAGGCTTCTTCACTCCATATGTGGAGTTAGTTTGAGAAAGATAATAGATGATTTATTCAGGAACTCGGATTCCATCATGATTGGAAGATGATTGAGATGATAGTGACAAATCCTGTTCAGTTACAGAATCAATCACATCATTAGTGATTAAAAGACTTAAGATACACATTTTCAATTTTGATGATGAGTGAAAATAACTAGTGAAGCGATAATAGTTGTCTAGAATTACACGATGCACGAAATACCTGTCCGTGGTAACTAGTCGCAATCAAACTGACTTCGTGATTAAAAAGCTTGTACGAGGCTGCAAAGTTTCATGTCGGTTGAGACAATAATGCGAATTTGAAGCTGTGTAATTGAGTATACCGAAGTTTATATCAGGGCACTTATTTTTTTTCCCGAGATAGCTTAAGTAGAAAAAGTAACGAAGTATTATACATTGTCTATCAACTAATTCTACGCACTGTCCACCAAACCCATTTCTATATCGTTAGCACTTATAGTCAGCAAATCAGGTCGACTATAATGACCACAAACATCCAAGAAACTCCTTGATTTCAGAATTTCATCCAGATCGAGATCTGCATATAAGAAACCTTCAACTGTATCTGGCAAATCTTCAGACAATTTTCGTCCATCTGGACCGAAAATGGCACCAGGCACGTTCATAACAAGACCATTACTAGTATTCATTCTATCGATTCCGTCCTGATTTAGTACTGCTGTAGTATGTAAGACGAATGATTGTGATTCTATGGCATATGCCTGCAAAAGAGTTCGGCTTCCTAAAGAAACTCCATTGATTTAATCATCTCCAAATTGGAATATAAAAACATACCGTCTCTGGACATGGACCAAAGATCAGGTCCTCCACTATGTTCCCATATTGGTGGCCACTGGGAGACGTGAATACTTTTTCGCTGGCTATAACTATGGTATTTGAGTAAAGGAAGTGCATGTTCCCAGCACGCTAAAGCTCCCACTCGTCCAATGCCAGCGAGATCAACTACGTTCGTCAACGATGATCCCGATGCCTCGCCAAATACGGTTCTCTCCATATGTGTAGCCTTGAGCTTTCGACGTTTCACTTGTATGATGCCTTCGTGATCAATAATTGCTTGAGAAATGTAAAGAGAGTGATTCCAATTCTCGCTAAAACCTAACACGACTGATATATTGCCTTCTTTCGCTGCTGCACATATGCGACCCATTTCGGGTGAATCGATGCGTAATTTCTATGAACACAAACTTTTCAGGAAAGATGAATAGTTGGCTATTTATTTTTTCTCGGGGGCAAATGCTGAGTTGTAAAAGATATGACAATATTACCTCATGGTTACTTATTGGTGACTCTGATGAGTTGGATGATTAGATGTAGATCGGCTGAACCTCGGATAATGCCATTCCATGAAGCTATCGCGGCGGCATGTTTGAGCCACCTGATTGTCTGATAAGACTAAGCTCACATCAATCAAGCCACTTGATAAGATGAAATTAATGGCATGTATTAGATACCAAAATTCTAGATAGACTGGAATGGATTTAAGATATAAGAGGCCGCAATGGTTTGCTCTAGAAACGTGCACCCATTCCTTTTCATTATCTTCATATTTGGAAGAAAATTGAAACAGCTTCCTTTTGGGCATTTAGCCACATCTATTCTTCAAAAGTAAAATCGAAATGGCTTTCGGAATTCTGGAGCCAGTGTCAAGCACAGTCCCATCTGGAACGAATCTCCTAGAGAATTTGCGCAATGCATCAGATCCAGAGGGAGTCGAGACGCGACTCATCCTTGTCCCCAAGCCATCCGACTCGCCATTAGATCCATTGAACTGGCCTCGATACAAGAAAGAACTCCTCTTCGCGACTATTGTCTTCGGGGCATGTGCAGCAGAGTCACTCGGGCCAGTTCTTGTGCCTGGTTTTGCTGCAGTCGCCATATTGCTCGATGTGCAGTTAACTGATATGGCTCTTCTGAATGGCAGCTTGATCATGACTTTTGGTGTGAGCGCGTACCTTTGTCCCTGTATAGCCGAAGTATACGGAAAGCGAATGTTGTACCTTGTAACGACGGTTATTATTGTGGCTGGATGTTGCTGGGCTGGCGCAGCAAATTCATACAATTCCCTATTGGCGGCACGCGTAATACAAGGTGAGTTCTAGTAAAAGCCTTTCTGGAACAATTTGAGCACTGTTGACTTATCACCGTAGGACTTGGAATGGGCGACTTTCTTTGCAATGGCGGGTACCGCTTCGATTACCGACGTATTCTTTGTGCACGAGCGTGGGAGACGTATTGGACTTTGGAATTTCAGCGTCATGATTTCAAACAATCTCACACCAATTGTGAGTGGATATGTAATCTCCAGTGTGTCCTGGCACTGGAGCTTTTGGCTTCTAGCAATTCTTTGGATTGTGATTCTGGCAGCAACCCTCGTCTGCTTCCCCGAGACGACTTTCTACCGCAACGCAGTCTTAGATAACTCCGTTGAAGTCGATATCTCCGGAGATAACTTAACTTCCCCAAAAGAGAAATCTGATCAATTGGCGCCGACTATAAGCTCACCAAATCATGAGATCAGAAGCTCAGACGTTGAGAGGTATTCTCAAGTATCCAGTTGGAAATATCGTTTTGGGTTTGGCGCTGTAAAGTTTCGCAACCAAAGCCACGTCTTCAAACTTTGTGTAGATCCGATTATCCTTTTAGACACCCTGCAGTTCTTTGGGGATGTCTGATGTGGTCAGTGATTTTTACATGGATCATTCTAATCGGTGCTGTGGTCTCTCAAATCTTTGGAGCAGAACCATATAGCATGAGCACAACTGCAGTCGGAAACCTTGCAGGAATCGCACCTTTGATTGGATCCACAATAGGAACGCTCACAGCGGGGTGGGCTTGCGACAAGATAGTCGGATATCTTGCACTACGCAATCGTGGTATGTATGAGCCAGACTTTCGTCTTCTTATCATTATACCGGCATTTATTACCATAGCTATTGGTGGATTTGGTCTTGGAGCTGCCATTGATGAAGGCCTCTCGCCAGTTACGATTATACTGCAGCCGGCCCTCTTGTATTTTTCTCAACTTTTACGGCGTTGACTTTAGGTATCATGCTGACGGCAGTTCCAATGTATATATTTGGAAAGAGAATACGATCATGGGCGGATACCACAACTGCGTTGACTTTCTCTGGACCTAAATGAGGCATATTTGTGTTGGAGAAGAGCAAGGTATATACTCGTAAAGATAGAGAAATAGTTGTTTAAGGTTGATCTATAGGAGGAAATAACCAATTCATATCGTTCAATTGAAACGGGTCACCCATCTCATAAATTCCCAACGTGAAGTCAGAATTTGCAAAGCCTCTACCTTCCTTAATTTCTGTTGCAGGAAGATCGTTCTTCAAAAGAAGGTTTTCGAGCGTGTCGGCCGAGCAGGAATTTGCAAAATTGTTGTCTTCGTTGTGTGCTTCCGAAGCGGCTATGATTTGGTATTCCATCGATGATTGATCTTTATGTTGGCTTGAAATATTATTTTGGGAGGGAGCGGGTAGAGGATAGCTTAGTCGCATTGGCAGTGCAAATACTACAGACCATCTATGCGCAAGTTCTTGAAGCAACGCGATGGCCTTTCGCAATCGCTTCCAAGCATACTTCATTTCTCCCAGTGCTTCTATACACTCTCGGAATCGAGTAATTGACCGCTTACGCAAAGTACCATTCGAGGAGGTTACACTAAGCAGATGCATAATGGCTGCGGTAAGAATATGGTGTACTACAACAAAAGGAGCGGTTCGGAGGCATCCGGCTTTTCGATAGTCTCGGAGCAAATTCGTAATAGCGACAGCTGAAGAGTTTGATGATTGCACAGCCATGCGGTAGAGAGCACCATTGGAGTCTTCGCGCAATAAAGGTCGCTGCACTAATATGAGGCACATGTGATATGTCATTCGAAGACTGATAGTGGTGCTAGACTGTCCGTTCCGTTCGCTCGATAGCTGTCTGTTCATTTCATTATAGAAGGTGCATAAGGCTTCGCGGGCATCGAATAAAAGTTTATTGCGGCTTTGGCTGTCCAATTCATGGAACTGGAATGAGTAACTACACTTATTAGCAATGAAAATTGTATGCTATACCTAGCTGGCCTTACATTTGATCCATATATTTGTCGAATAAAAAAAGGAGCTGACAGTCGTAATTGAAAACGAGCTCTGGGAGAGTCGCTGATGATGTTAGAATACTCTCTAACCATGGAGTTCTGACACGAGTCCATGGTATACAGCATTGTCTTCCTAAGCTGAATGTAGCAATTCTTTGAAAATCAGTCGATATCCATAAATATGTTTGCCAAGCTTACCGATCGATACGAAACCAAAGCCAGAATGTTCGGATACGTGAGTCTTTGCTTTCAGGTGAGATACCTGCGATATTTTGCAGATTCACCACATGTAAGCCAAGTTGTGTTGTTAGAGCTGCGCCCATACCTATTAAGAGAAGATACTGGTTAATGATAAATGCTCTTGGGACTGTTAATGAGACTAACAATTATACATCCAAGCCGTGTTTTCATTGTCTAAGGTGAGATCCCGCCAGCACAGCATTGCCAACGCCCGAACGGTAACAAGCGATGGACAGCTTCGGCAACACTGCTGGACAATATTCTCAGCGCTCTTGTAAAATATATCGCCGATATGAGTAGCATTTTCTCGCGCAGAAAAACAAGCTGCAAGAGCAAACATTGCAGTTCGTAGCAATATCTCATCCAAGTTAGCTCCAGTAGAAAGAACATCGAAGTTGTTCAGAAAGACCGGATCAAGAAATTGATTGTTTGGGTTTACAACAGAGTTGAAGACATCAAAGAGCTCCTGCTGCAACGCCTTATCCGCAAGACACTGATCTAACGAAGGCATATCAGATGCCGTGATTATCGGATTGCTTTGAAGCTGGCTATCGCTTCTGCATTCCTGAGCAGCAGATATAAACTGGAAGTTAGATGACGGGCCAATAAATGAAGTGTCTCCGTTGCTATCTATCTTAAGCTTCCACATCAAATTTCCTACCTCGTCGACTGCAGAAGCCGATCGTGTTTCTTGATCAGAAGGAACTCCAGAAAGCCCATCCATTCCTGGCCTTGCGGGCGAAGACGTTGATCCTATAGTAGCATTACGTGTAGAGATACTAGGAGAAGCTTCGTTCTTTAATTCTTTTACTCTTTGGAGAAGGATCTCAATTTGTTCTTCGAGTTGTTCAACCTCTTCTGGGTCTCTCTTGCGTCTGAGTGGAAATAGATTAGCAAGCTCGAACTCTACCCTGATAGTGCTAGAGAGTAGAGATCAAAGTTCATTCTCACTTTCGATTGCTTCGCTCATGGTCGTAAACACACTCTCTTTCCTGGGCCTGACATGAAGAACATTGTGGGTTTCTCCCGTCGCATTTGCGCTTCCTTCGTCGGCATTCAACACAGGCAAGGTCGATTCTTTTGGCGTGATCCATGCGAGAGGTTCGAGGGGGAGATCAGAAAATTTGAATCGAAATCGAATAGATAGTTCATTCACGGAAAGAATCCAAAGCTGTCGGGGTCAAATGCTGCAAGTCAATTGGCCTACAGTTTGATTGTTTGTGATTGAAGTTGTACACTGGCCCGCATGATGATTAGATAAGATAAGATTAGCACAGCACGTGACTTGACCAATTCTCATGATATGTCGTAGTCTTTTGTGTGATCTCTTTCGAATTGCACAACCATTCTTTTCATCATTCTTGAGCATGAAATGTGCGTGTCCACGCAGAGACGGTGGCGTATGAATCAAATGATATCACATGCAAACTCAACTAATCAGTCAACCTCCCATTTGCAATTGTCTATTGTCTTTAGTATCCATTTTGAACGACCTGTTTGGTCTCCAAACTAAGTCGCGGTTCATACATTGCGATCTTCAAAAGCCTCCGTACAGTGACAAGCCAAAGTACGAAGAGATCGTGATTAACGCGTTATCCAATGAGACTCCAGGATCAAATCCTGCAAGCTCCTCCATACCATGGTTAGAATGAAAGCTCATCGTTCGATGTTTATGACCGAAGATAGGAGAATAGGTACGGCTGCGGACACTATCCGACCTGCAGATATTTCGTCTTACTACTGTGGTGCGACTCGTTAATCGTACTTCACTGTATAAAGAAATTTGATCATTACGCATTTGGTGCCGATTTCTACGTGCACAGGTTATGGAGAAGCCACCTAGCCTCGACGAAGAGTTGCTGGTCCAACGTGGATTATGAGTGGTACAGATTGGACAGAAGAATTGCAAATGGATCAGGTCCCATTCCTTTCTAAATGTTTCATGTTAAATAACAGGGTGTTCACCTTCGCGCCCAGTACAGCTTACAAAACAGGAAGTTGGTTCATTATGACTTTCAATTAGGTTATCTATTTAACGAATCCATGCGGAATGTCTTTTCGGTTTCCCCGCCAATGATGTTAGGCCAATGAAACATTGAATTACATCCCTCTCAATTAAGGTAAGCATGTAAGAATACTGGAGAGCTTGCTCAAAACAACTGCTTGGTTGGTAGCACTACTATCCCTCTTGTTTGTTCCACCAAGACTGATACTGACATAGCATCCATCGGTTCCAACAACTGTTGTCTCAGTAGGAAGCCTACCTCCATTGTTGCAAGTTACGACATCAGTACCACTAACCAATGGAACTGCAGTGTAAATTCTGGAAAGAACGAAGCTGAAATCAGACGCCGATGTGCAATCGGTAGTTTCGGGAAAGTTGACATTCAAGAATGTTTCGTCTGGGAGATATGGGGTACCAGAAGCAACGATGGCATCGACTACTATTGCGCCTAATTCGCCATAGATAGTGGCATAGGCGGGTGCTGCAACATTCCAGGCGGTTGCGGATCCTTCGGCTCCACTGAAGGCAATTGCTGGTACACCGAGCTCTACGGCCTCAATCGCTGCTCCAACAGTACCGGAGACGAAAGATATAACACCAGTGTTAACTACCAGTCATTAGTCTTCATCTTATTAACGTCCATTCAGTCAAATACATACCTCCAACGTTTGGCCCAGTAACAGCAAGGTCAGGGGCCCCTCCGAAGTATCCTGGAGCTAACGTTTCGATGCCATACTCCATCGCAGTCGCAGGGTAAGAGTTGACGTAGTTGAATTGAGGGGCTGAGCTATTATAGCCTACGGCTGGACTACCACTTGGACAGGAATTAAATTCGCATGCCTCAGTGAGGACAGTAGGTGTACCAGTTAGAGAACCTTTTCGTAATAGTTAGATCTATTCCCGAAGATGCTAGAGGGGGCTATCTTTCATACCTGTACCGCTCTTGTTCTCTGCAGGGGCAGAAACGAGAACATCATGTCCCGCACTGGTCAGAGAATTGTACAGAGTTCTGATATTGATCTCGGCCCAACCATCATCGTTGCCAGAAACAATGTTAACTGCTTGGGCAACAGCAGGAAGCAATGCTAAAGATGCAGTTGCGAAACGCATGATTGATGGCTCGGTGCAGAACTGAAGAGTGTACAGTTTCAATAATTGACTTTTAGACCGAGAAAGCGACGGCGAGAGGAGCTTCTGTAACCTCCTATCGCCGAGTTAATCGAACCATTATATACACAAACTTCTAGAAGAGAAACGTAATTGTCCATTCACCTCACCTCAAAAAAGCGGGGTCGACTTGGTACCTTGTGAAGTGGAATTGCGGAGATTACAAGAATGTGACCCACGCACGGTACCTGTCACTTTTCACCTTCTGTGAGGCCAAGCAATTATTTTTCCATGCGCACGTGAAAAAATGTAAGGAGTTCGTGATTAGATCGAGTATAGTTTAGATGGACAAGAGGGGAAAAAAGCTTGCGAGCTTGTATCTTGTAGAGTACCGGCATCTCCCTGTATAGTAGAGCTATATGATGCCGCGGTGTAATCCTTGGCTTTGAAGAAGGGCCTTCCGAAAGAAGATATTGCTCCGATGGTGTGGTTAAATAACCATTTTTCCTACCATCAATGCCAATACAACAGTCGCACGGCGAACTTAAAGCCGAGAGTCTGATCTTGTTACCGTAATTACTAGATAAGTTAAGCATCTAGAAACTCTAATTGGTACGATGACAAGATTCACGTTTGATGTTCTTTGTTGATGTGAATTTTGCTTGGTGATACGGTGAGAGTGGAGAGATGAAGGGGTTATCTCGCTTCCCTTCCACTTATCAGATGATTATCTCCGGATCTCCACGTGTTTGGCTAAGAGGCTCAGAAGCTAATACCATTCCGAAGGCTGTATCCACCTGACTGACTAAGCTTCGTGAATCATTCAGTAAAGAAAGAACGAGGAGAACAAGAATTTAAAAAAAGAAGAATGATGCAAAAACCATACTTGATGGGGAAAAATTTGCAAAAATAGATAGACACTTCACAGAAGAGCAATTAAAGCTCCCTAACCGGTTCGAACGATTGACCTGAAGATATTTGTACGAAACTGCAATCTTCCGCTCTACCACTGAGCTAAGAGAGCGAAGATAATCCATCAATTGTTGAATGTGAGTGCATGTTTTAGAAATATATTCTATCAAAATATTCCAAGACCGCCAAGTTGATAGTACAAACACAAGGAAGTCCGTCGTATAACATGACTATGCAGGTACGCGTCAATCATAACAAAGGCAATAAATACAACAAAGAGCCTTATTGCCCTTGATAAACTTTCCTTTGTACTGGTTCGAAATATGGGGCCATGTAGTACCCGGTCGACAATCCTAGTATTCCACCATACAGATTGAAATGATTGCTCTATATTCGGATACCAAAGTGGCACTTCACTAGATTCAGCAGCCTCAAAATGTCGATTGTCTGAGGTCGAGTTGTCCTGTTCATTAACATAATTCTTAGGGCTCCCGAGTCCCGACCGTCATTGTTGTTTTGGTTCAGCTTATAGCAGTGGATTATGTCTCTTCTTTGGGGGGGGAGTGGAAGGTCTACAACAACAGCTTGGATGTTCCTATTATTTAGTTTAAGTACCAGAGTTTTGTTGAACTGCTATATATGAGAACAATCGGTTGTCAAAGATTATGTATTTCCCAAAAACAAAAATATTGAGGAGAAGCATTTACATTCCACTATCGCTACACAATTTTTTATCTTTAGGCAAATCTGAGCAAGACAAAGTGGGAAGCCGGCTTCTCGTATCTATTTCACCTACTCTCTGCTATTGCATCATCTCTCGTTGGCTTCAAAGCAAATCGTACCCGATTCAACTTTGGCATCCGGTCAAGTACGACAGTTTCCATCCGCACAACCGCCTCTTTACACAATGTCGCCGTGTTTGCATCGTAAGAACACAAAAGCATCCGTACTAGTCCACGAGCGCGCGCGCCTGCCAATACTACTGATGGCGGAAGCTCAGCTTCGAATTGAATCGCTGATAGTGTGCATGTATCTATGAGTGTGAACGATCTCAGTCCGCTTTCATAGCTATACTCGTCACCATCGGGATGATCAGTCACACTATCCCCTCCTTCCATCCACTGTAAGCGACCTTGATCAGATCCAAACATCAGCTCTTCCACCCTCCCCAAATTCGGACGCCCAGCTATGCCATACAGTCTAGCCTGCGCTTGATGGACTTCAGGACTTTTGTAAAGGTATCGGACTATCCACGGTACTATAATGGCATTCGCCCCGAATACACCCAAAGCTACCTTCCAGAAGTTCGAAAAAAATGTATCGAACCTTCTGCCAGATCGTTGAGACCAAAAAGGAGACATCACCGCCACAGAAATTGTAAACACCATACTGAAATACGAACATACTCTCAGCAGTCCCCAACCAAATCTTTGTGGACGTGTAGCCTCATAATCAATTGCTTCAAGAAACTCCCAATTTACCATCGCACCTTTCGCATCTCCTAATATCACAGTATTATTCTCCACCACTTCAGAAATCTGACATATCGGCGTGATATCCCATAATTTTGCTCCCCAAACATCTTGCATCTCATGCCATGGTGCCCGATTATCCTTCAATTTGAGGCAGAGAAGTCGTTCAAGAAGCATATCACTATCGTTGGCAAGAGAAAGTCTTGCAAAAGCCTGGAAATCACTATCGGATTGAATAACTCGAGGACGTTGACGAAGTAATCCCTGCAGAGCATATGCTACGTCGCCGGCCATGCGTTTCTCCGTTTGGCGCCGCTTGAGACATTCAAGGGCAATGGAGATCAACTCCAACTTCGTGAGATGGATTGAAGATTCATAGTGATCAATCAACTGGCGTAAGGCAATGGCATCATCCCAAACACGACCTGGAAGGTTCCGTTTTGCAACTAATTCGGGCTCAGCAGTACCAGGTGTGTAAATCGAAATGCGGTGTTCGCCTGGACATAGGAGAGCTTCGGGAACAGTCCAGAGACGACTTCCCCAGTCTCGTAACCATTGTGTTTTTGTATTTGAAAGATCGTCTGAACCCTCCTCCATGGCATCATGAGTGTAATTGGTAAAGTTAAATCGTGGTCCAACAACTATAGCCATTGAGTGACATGCCCGTACGATATCACATATTCGATATACTTCTCCTATGCTTTTGTCCGGATCTTCATCTTCTTCGGGACGTATACACTCATAATCTATCCAAAAAGCATCAATACCTGCGGTCTTCGTAGCACGTATCGCGAACTGGATAAGCATTCCCATGTCCTGCTCCGCGGCAGCCTGTCGACGAGCATTAATAGAAGATGGCAAACTGGGGTCTCCGGAAATGATGGTATAGAATTGAAGACGGGTATAAGATATGAATATGTAGTCAGGGTAACTGTTTCCATGTGACTGAGCCCAAGTAGATACGTGACGAGTGGTGTAGCCGGTAGATGAGAAAGGGTCTAAGAAACAGAGGTAAGCGGGGCCGAGTTGTCGGTCCGGGACATCGTTTGTGTTGAGCGATGTAGATGGATGATGGGTGGGAACTTCGCTGTAATCAGCGATGCTGTGAAGACTCATGATATCGGTAGAGTGATTGGCTTCTTCGTCAAAGTGGGTGATATCTGTGGGTAACGGACGTTCTCGTAATGAAGCAAGAAAAGGCTGTCGGCTTTGCAAAGGTGCTTTAACTTGGTCATGGCGTCCTAGTTTTGGACGGTTGTAGATCCATTTACTGCGGGCATTTTGTGTGATTTGAATTGAGGGTTCGCCGGGAAATCGTGGGTGTAAGGGGATCTGTGAGATCAGTTAGCTTGGCAGACTCACTCACACAGTCTGATTTCTAGCAAAAGAACGGAGACTGGATATACGTACTAGGTATAGAAGAGCGGGCGTCCCAATGAGACTTTTTAAAAGCATATAACCAACTCCAAGAACTTTCGATCCCCAAACGACTATCACCGCCAACTTCCCCCAGACCCTTCTTTCCTCGAAGTTGGAGCTAGGATCGTTTGATATCACGTGAAGCGGCGCATGGATCCAAAGCATTGTTTTAATAATAAAATTATTTCGGGAGGTAAGATTAGATGGACTGAGAATCTTGCGCGGTACAAGATTCATTCCGGGTTCGGTAGAACTCTCATCGTCATCCTCGTTGTCACTGCTATCACGACGATTTCGCCACTGCAGATACCAGGTCCATGAGCCGTACGCTAATGCTGTGCAGTATGAAAATCTTATATATATATATATATATCAGTATTCTGATATGACATGATAATTAGAGGGACGGAAGGGGGCGATTATCATATTTGTTTGTGGGATCGATTAGCAAGATGAATACATACAGCAAAATTATCAGTCGTGCCCATGCAAAATATGCATAACGGTACCTTCGATAGCTTTGTAAAGTGACAAAAGTAACTGATAAATGAAAAGTCACATGAATGGCTCGGAAGAGATTGGATAGGGCATAGTAAGGGGGCCGCAGGCGGTTGACGGATATGAAGTGGAAATAAGGTTCGCGGAGGAGGAGAATAAAGCCAATGAGAGACGTGACAGAGACTATGCGGAAAATACTAGAAGGATTATTAGTGGGGAAATTGAGGGAGGTGACGGTGAGTAGAGAGACTAGGGGATTGAGGTGGGAGTGTGTAGAAGGTGGCAGAATTGGGGGGGATCATAGACTGGAGAAAAAGTGGAATAAGTGAGGTGAGAATTAGAACGTGTTATCACTATGGGACGTGATAAATGCGTAGTTGGAGACAAAATGAAACATACAAAGGCAGTGGCATTACATGCTGGCGTAACACAAGAGCTAGGAAATAGCTGATGTCGTTATAGGTAGTATAGGCTCCGAGGGGGAGCTGGATGGACCAGAGAGTGACGAGAATAGAGGGATTCATATTGCAGGTCATTGATCTGGAGAGATTGAGTGGGGCGGGCTTGCACTATATACAAGAAATAGTTTGGGCGAAATGCGCAAGCGGAGCGGAACGAAGAGCGGAGAGGTGGAAAGTTGGATGAGCGCAAGAACAAGAAAAGACGGAAAACAAAACAGGTTGAATCTTAAATCAGGCTCGCTCCACAAGTTAATGGTGATGAGGGGAGTAGGTAGACTGAGGCTGAAATGCAAGCCTAGCTAAGGAAATAGGATTCCTTGGCGTTGTGGCTATGCATAGCAGCCATATCTATATTTATCTTGGTATGATTGGATGGTATCTATTTAGACAACGAATTGTATGTCAAACGAAGAACATTCAGATAAGTGTATATTATTAAGGGTTTGAAACTTTCGTGAGGCTGGAATTAAAAAACTCAAAACGATATGAGAATCTGTTCGTCTAGTCAGGAAGTTCTACTAATCAAGCCTGTCCATTGTAATGAACTTACTCGGCCTCATCAAATATGAATGGTTACTTGCAAACACAATTTGAGGCAATCTACCATAGTGTTGGCTCCAAAAGTCTGTACTCAGGCCATGTGAATAGCGTGAACCGCTGATGAGAATAAATACCTTCAATGCATCACAAAATCTACTTCTTGCGCACATACATTGAAAGAAAGCTTTGTAAATTATATTTAAATATCATAAAACTTCTAGAAAGCTCAGGGTGCTCCTCGATTGAGATAGCTTTCGTGGGTGTCATCTCGAATCAGGGAAAATCACTAAACAGTCTTTCTAACAATCAGCTACTTAGTACATGGTTTAAGCCAAGTGAAGTGTAGTCCAATGTGTTGGACGAAACACGAACTCAGAAGGAAGTGTATTTACTTCCAACGAAAGATTATCAAGTAGTGATATCGATGATTACTAGCAACAATTACCACACGAGAAAATGGTCTTTAATTGGGGCACAATAGGAATTAAGAGATCGATCGCAGAGTTCAACGGTGATGAAATGATTCGAAAAGTGCACAGTTATTGGAACAATATGCTCAAGAATGTATGCCAAAGGATGTTGGCAGCTTATCTTTACAGATATCTGGGTATCTTTCAGCAAGCTAATCCTGCAGAAAGAGTACCTTCGAAGTGGAAATTTGCAATCAATACAGACGAGACGGATGCTAGAAGAACAGTGAGTGCCTATGATGTCAGATGTTCTTTTTACTTGAGCATCGCGTAAATGAGCGGCGCCAGTGAAAATGAAGTGCGATAATATCAGTGAACGCAGAGGGTTAGGCTCAGAAGCCATACCTTTGGGGCATACCGTGTGCGCATCCAAGAGATCGAGTACATAGTTATCACTCCGCACGAGATGGAGATGTATATAGTGGCCTCACTTACCCGTCACCTTTGTCAATGCCAATATAGAGCCTAGAAGATAAAAAGACAATAGGAGTTCATATCAAGTCAGTGGCGCATGAACTTTCAGTCCATTTTCACGATGATTTCTTGAAGATATGTGTAACACTCGCACAGAAATTAAATATAGTTATAAAACGAGACTAAATAACACAAAATTAAAGCATCAACGAAAAACGATAGCAACGATGCAAAGAGTAGATGGCCAAAACCATCTAGGCATTCGCCACGAATTCATCCTATGAAGTTGCCGAAAATTAGCAAACCCTAGCTATTGCCTAAGGGGTGCATTGGCGACGCATGCTAGATCAATAGTTTTCTAACCTTCCATGCCAAACTGTCCACCCAATATCTCACTTCCATATAGCAATGCCTGTCATCTGACCTCCACCCAAACT
This sequence comes from Botryotinia convoluta, assembly GCA_004786275.1. NCBI lineage: Eukaryota > Fungi > Ascomycota > Leotiomycetes > Helotiales > Sclerotiniaceae > Botryotinia > Botryotinia convoluta. The sequence continues at coordinate 62,455 of PQXN01000128.1, read as the reverse complement.
AATATTCACACTCATCTGGTCTCACCAGCTTCAAGCCCGTCAAAATCCAGACATGCAACAAACCCTTCTTTATCTCCTTCTTGATTCTCCCATTTGTTCTTTCATTCCCATCTCATCATCTTCGAGTACAGCCACAACTCCGTGGCTGAAGATAAATATAACGAATCGCAATCATGGATACTCCTAAATATCAATCACGCGGCCAAATTCGCGAACCAATACGACCCAAATAAATGACCAGAGTGGAATTGTGAGTGAAAAGGGGAGCATGCGATATGATCAAACTTCATTTTTCCATTTAGTTTTCAAGTGCCGAAACGACATAAGTGGGGGAGGATCAAGTCCCGAGATGTTGAGTAATGATAAAATGAGAACCCATGTTTTTTCGACTGATCTCATACAGTAGTACTACTACCCTATCCTTCAAGCTAGTGATGTATGTCTTGCTTTACCAAGACCGGTTATCAACTTTTTGATGTCTCGGGGAAATATCCATGAATGTATGAAAGATTACCCACCCTAGATAAATGAAATGGATCGCGCGATAAGGTACTCTCCCTGGTGACGTAGAAGCTTCGCTACTACCGTGAAAGATAAGGAGAAAGGTGTGTGTGATGACAAGTTCCCAGATATGAAGAAGTATCCGAAGATGGGATACGGGACGAGCGGTATTTGAAGGTGGAGTGGAGCATCAATCTCGTGATCTGGTGATCACCGCAGCACACCCATTCACGGGAAACTACCTAGTAAATTGTAACGGCACGAATCTGCTAACACGAGAAATAGATGACTCTCATCGCCATCGCTATCGCCATCGATCGCAAAACTTGCTTTCACAACAGTCGCAATGCCGATTTCAACTGCAAGTGTCAAAATGTACATATGAAACGCGGAAATGTCTAAGAATCCATACTTTTTCGGTATACCGTTGCCGAATATTAACACGTGTAGAGATACTTCCCATGCCAAGTAGAAAGCATCGAACTTGTCGAAGTACATATGAAACTTTAGCACACGGTAAACGTCTAAGACTAATCTCATATTCTATACCCCGCCCTTCTCAACATGCCGAACACGTGCTGTATACAGGTGCAATGCTCCGTCAATCTATATATACATATGAAACTTGCACTCTTACAAGATATATGTATGCTTGTGTCTCAATTGAGCCCGCTGCCCTAATATATTCATGCCGTTTCTCGTTCGGCACACATGTCTTCTCCAATATCAACACGTGTGCTCCAGATACCGTCCCGGACCCATTGCCACCCTTAGATCAAGTCCCCTACTCATCCACCCGCTCCGCTCATTTTCTCCTAGTTTTTGGTTGAATACCTAGCTTCGCACAAATATACGAGATGGGAAATGAAGGTAAGCGAGATTAGATTACTTTCTGCACAAACTTTCAAGTAATAATTAAAGGAAAATATGAGGAAAATATTGATATATGATGGAAATATATGCTCGAATGCGGAAAGTCACCAACGAGTTGGTGGGTACTTGAAGGATTATGGATTAAAGATAACTGTGCAACCATACGTTACACAAACGTAGGAAATAGGCACGGGCGAGGAGGAATGGACTGCCACGTGGGGTGTGTAAAAAGTAGTACTCGCAGATTTATTAGATAGCGTACAGTTTATGATTTTAACTTCAGCAGCTCGAGATGAGATATTATGAGAATATGTATCTCCTGTGCCTTTGGGAAAGGGGTATCCCAAAACAGCGTTAAAAATCATTGCAACGATAATCTCATGTGAGGAGAAAAAAAAGAGATTTGATCAACGCATTAGTAAAACCCAGCATGAAATTCATGATTTGGCTATGTGCATCGCTATATAATTCAACAGATCACCATGCCAGTGCTGTGCTATATGACATATCTCGAACCTAGATAATCATACTTCTCAACTGTCCTCCACCAAAAGATACCCACGATACATACACCTTTTCGGAGGAATTTAATCAAGATTGCTAACTATGCGAGACACAGATAAATTGATGATGGTGTCGTGATGAATTAAACAGATTCGGTTACAGCCGAAGATATTTCTCGCCACATTTTTATCTCTATCTCCATCCATCCTCCATGTCGGAACCGAGATATGGAGCTAATGCAAATCACCAAATAAAATAAATGAGTGTTACCACAGGTTTTGTAGCGTATCATCTCATCCCTTATGCATCTCTTATTATCCAACACCCATCACCATCCTGCCGTAACACAAACAAGCAGGTAAGTATTGTGATTTATTTTCAACTTCTAAATGCTTCGAAATCAAGATAAGCCAACTACGACACCCCGAATAGTGCCCTAATTCGATCCCTTATCATCTGAAGCCTAGAACTGACCTTTGATAATACACTCTTGAAATTACAACATCCATGTGCCACCCTTGAACCGCTCCGGCTCCCCGTATGTATAGTCTGCAGGGCGCGGAGTTCTTGAAGGAGATATGGGGATTACTTGGAGTGTCCCCGATTCGTATGCAAATGTTGTATATAATGCTGGGCCACTAGCTACCGGTGAACATTTACCCAAGCCTTTCTGGTAGCATTGACCTCAGCCATGGCCTCAACCATGATTAAGAAAGATTTTGATAGATGAACACAGCATAGTCCCCAGCATGGGCAGCATAGGCTATATAAGCCAGCCAGGAAGATAGATAGAAAGAATATTCTCGAGCACCATCCATGAAAGAAACCTTGAAATGCAGGCTGTGGTGCAACGTAGTAACAACGAAAATGCAAAGACTTCTTTGCCTCAGATGTTTATCTCCACGAACATTTCGCGTCCAGGTGTTGAGTTAAGCTTGATTTGCTTCATATCCAAGCAAGTCGACGCGTCTCTTAGCACTGTTCATTCATTGCGATCGTCAACGGGACGAGACGAAGCAAGTATGTGGCGAGAAAGCCGTGGGCGGTTTCGAAAAGCCTTGCTTATCCGAACTTCAGACAGAAGAAAGCCACTGGCCTGTGGTGTAATTAAAGGGTGGCAGATTTTCAAACTTTGAGAAGTCGCCACCTCTTGCAATCCCACCCTCTATGCATGATTTTACCAATTTGGCATTGTATGCACTCTAAATATCTCCCTATTAATTCATCCATCGACAGACACCCTAGTTCATTCTAGCCGCAGTAGCACCTTGAAGGCCTCACTAGATTGGAATCATCCAGTGAGAACATTTGACATCCTTGCTGAAATGCATGAATGATATTGATGGATGAAGAGAAATATAGTAAGTAGTTCATGTGCGATTGATAACATCTGGCAACTATGGTACCATTGGCAACGGTTGTACACTAGTGGCCTGCACCCACACCAATTAGCAACCCATGTTTTTCTTATTTTCTTTTCTTGTCTGCGTCGATCTATGAAATGCCTTGTTTTATAGAATCAGGCTATCGGCAAGTCAATTCGCACAATTAATCTAAATTCATTGCTACTATCTTGTCACTATTGATCCTTTCACGGAAGACAACCGAATGAGTGTGCCTACCTGCCGCTTAAACATACCTGGTAAACTGAGCTGTGTTTCAGTATGCAATGGCTGGCTAATTGGGGGCAACCACAAAAATCACATCTTCAAAGCAGCGGATGATAATAACATCAATGTATGTGTCAATAAAAGCTGCTGTGCCAGAGCCTTGCGTTGATAAAATATATTGACCAGTGAAATCTTGAGCGCTAACTCCCATCCATGTTTATGGTTGTCATTCTATTTTATACGAGCAAAGCGCTATGTGTGACACGCAAGTTGGGGTTGGAATGCGGGGAAACAGTTCAAAGCGTGCCTTTATTCGACATTCGTCTTCACCTGCATAGTGGGCGTCATGATTCATTCATGAAAATTGAAAAATATTGCTTACTCTGGAGGCCTATCGTGTCGTCACCAATAATGCCTACGTAGGCTCACCGAAAAGAATCATTGGACAATGCTGCAGGACCTAAGCTTGAAAATCATTGCGAAGTTTAAGAAACGCCAGAAAGGATCCAAAGCAACTCAAGATGATGCAAATGCATCAAAATCTTGAAGAATCCTGGTCTAACTACCTAGATGTAATTTGGTTCCTGAACTTCCTGCAGGTTGGAGAGAGGTTAACTTTCAACAAATCGCCCTCTCCCGTTCATCAAGACCTTGTTCCCCTACTATGAAATGAACAGTACAAAATTTGCGCCGCTTGGGTGCAGACAATTCGAGATCGGAGATCGCCATGAAGTTGTATTCAAATTGATGCTTAATATCGATTACGACTGGTGTTTCTCATGCCGCTGTGTATTGTGGGAATATGCGAAAGGTCAATTAGAAATGATTCTATGCCGGAATAGTACCAGGGGGCTGGTGATGCTTGAATAGATCATCCATCGGGATTTAAACTGCCGATTTCGAAAATGAATGAAACTCTGAGGCCCCAAAAGGTTGTGTATTCTCGATCAGGATCGTTCAATGCAACAATGTGTGTCAAATATGGATACGGCTGCATATTAGCCGACCGATGGAGATGAAAAGAATGAAGGATGTCTGAGACTCTGAGTGCAATTCAACGGCAAGATTTCGCACCGATGAAGGAAGTTCACCTCTTAGTAAGTAAACCGATAAGGAAAGGTGACCCCGCAACGCTATTGAAGCCATTGTATGTCAGCTTGTGATGGGGCGACGACGACTTCATGTTAGGTGTGGAGTTGTGCATACTTCAGGGCGATAGGAAGTCGGAACGGAGAGTCAAAAGAATAGAACACCGTGTGATGGCTGCGTATTCCTTGTCGATACAGGTAGAAGCGCAGGGTATATATGCGTTATCCTAGTTATAGCCAGTAGAGTTATAGCCAGTAGTAATACAGAATGTGATGCAGTAGGTCCGCGATATAACGAATCGCAATTGTCTGTAAATTCTATCAGATTAGCGATGGGGGTCTGGTCATTTTTTAGTCTGTGTGCTTGCATTAGCATTCGATCGTCATCCCCTGTCAATTGGATTGTGGGTGTGGGGGAAGAAAGTAAAGATTTGAATGAACGGTTGTAAAAACGAATTTGGAAGAGCAGCTGCTACTGATGTCCAAAAACGCTCAGACTAGTACGAATAGAACGATATGGAGACAATCCATGGCCGGATTAGTTAAACGAGATGGGCACCTTCAGCAAGTGGAGAGGCATTGCTACGAGCCATGTGTTCATAGATCTAGCTATCTATGATTTTATGTGTTCAAGTGATGGGTTAGATAGATACCTTTGAAATTAATTCGAGTAATCAAGGAAACTCAATCTAGTGAATCTACATATGAGACGTTCAGGAGGCTTTGAAGGTGTGACAGGATTGAAGAATTTTGCAACTATGGCGCATTAACCGCAATAAATCGAAAATGGTCTAGCTCAATTACTGACGATGCGGAGTTGCTATGCGAGATAACTAAAGAGGCATGGTTTATGTGGAATTATAGTTCCTTTAGTCCGCCCCCTGTTTTGGAATTGAAGGGGACGAGGCAATCTGATATTGATGATTATCGCGCAGGATGTGTGGAATGTTGAATAAGAAAAGATAAGGAAAGGAGAGTTTATGTGCGGATATTGAAATTTAGTCGCAAAATATTAGGATAGCATCATTTTGGTAAAATTTCATGTTGTGCTTATGATGACTATCATGCCATTTCGATGAATAGTAATTGATGAGTGATCCACATGACATTCCAGTCTAGAGCACGTAAATTCTCGTGATAACGGTGATACGAGCTGAAAGTCAGCTCCTTGGTAAGAGACGGCATCGGTACGACCGACTAGGGCTGAGACTTTTCCATCATTGGAATTCCGAAGCTTCTCCAAAGCCGTCCGATGAAGAGTCCACGAAGCCGTCTTATGTCGTCGGTTAGAGATAGTGCTGTCTTGTGAACCCCCACTCACTTCTCAGCCCTTAGTGTGATCACCAACTAGCATGGGATTCCTTTTGTTTAGTTCGAAATCTTGTAACCACATTTACTCTGTATACCCGCTTCAAATAAAGTATCGGAGAGAAGATTGGCTACCGTAAATGAATTTCGAGGTCGCTCTCTTCAGCCTCGTGAGAGACTAGACCAAAAAGATCGATGAGTATTGCCATATTGTTGGGTGGAAAAGAGATAATCTCTCTCAAGAGACGGCTGGTTTGTGGGAGATATATTGTTTTGCATGAGGATCTTGTACATGGGGTTATAGTACTTTCATGGGTCTGCATTCTCTTGGTAAGTACCAGAGATGCAGTAAGTTGCTTCATAGAAGACGGCATGTTGTAATTACATACCAGAACATTGTCATAATGGCCAGTTTGCCTATGTAAGACTGCAGTCAAAAGTGCATACCGTCAAATTGGTTGTCGCTGTACCCCGAAGTATGTATTGCTTCATAGTGGCAGGAGGTTAATAACATGGCTTGGTGACGTTGAATACAAGACGGATACAAGCCATGTACAACCACAACCCCACGAATTACTGTCGTGAAAGCACCAGCGACATGACCCAACGACGTTGCAACGCAGGGGCGCAGAAGGCGTAGCAAGCAGCCGCCTTTCACAATCTCTGGGTTTGGTCTTCATATCAAGCTTGTGAGCGTTTTGTACTTTTCATGCATTCGTGGTTCCAATGCTATAAGATAAGAGAAATGGATTGGATCAATGAAGCTCAGATATCAAATGATTGAACCACGGTTCGAAGAAGTGAAATTGGGATAATCTCCGCAACTTTTCTCCGTTTTCGTGATTCCCGTAGTTGAAACCTATTTTTATTCGGGGTCAGACAGTGGACAATGCTTCCCATGTTTAAAGTGGATAATATCTACAACGCCGCTTTGTTCGAGATAAGTCCTGGGAGCGAGAAAGCGAATTCAAGACCATGAAAATGTTTATATTTATTAAACCTTTCGTGAATATCCAAGAACAGGGAGATTGAGGTATTAACTAGATGTAAAGTAACAGATCAATCAATTGTCAATCAATCGTTACTCAATGAAACAATAAAAATTACATGGCTCAGTCTCAGAAGGTTTCTAGCTGGCTCATCAAGCGTCTTAACTGTTATCATACCTATCTATTACTTGACTTTACTAACATAGTTCATAAGTTATTTTATATAAACAGCCATTCAGGTATATTGAAGCGCCGAGGAGCTGAAAAGACTATATGGAAGACCTGGCCTTGGAGCACGTTTCGTGCCTAATGGCTCTCCAGTGTGGAGAAATACATACTAACACGGTCATGGAAATTAGACCCTAGATCTTGGCCCATGAGGCTGTGGCTCTTGGAATCTTGTCCTGGATATTTTGAAGCAGCCCAGATTCTGTGACGTATTCCGTAAAGCTCATCCGTGAAATATGTTGCAAACTTGTATGTTGTGTTTGAAGGCTTCTCGTCGAGGAGTTTCCGTGAAGCCGTGGCTATCCGGTTTATTGTTGTCAATGGAGATGACGAAGGCAACGGCTATAGTCCCAATATCAAAAGTCACATCCGACTGTACATGAGCATATAGATGCTATAACAATTACTATCCACAGCTTTCGGAGAGTATCTTAGTACCTACCAACCCAGCCTACCTTGTGGTGTAACATGGTTCAAACCATTCTACTGTGACCTAATGTGGTGATAGAGAGATAATGCCGATCTTTCTTTTTGGCGGGATTCTTGGAGATACGGCTATTATAGAAAACGGATGGTGCCGAGCGGGAAGTCAATAGTTTGGGACACTCGAGGTTCTTCGCTGTCCCAATCTAATTATCATGAAATGAGGGGAAATCTCAAGGATCCACTAGATATTGGTTCTCGTTGCTGCAGAAGCGACCAAAAGGAGAATAGAATGCACATCACTTTATGACAATGACCATCGACGAATCGTATAGAATTTTGGATGAAGGACAATGTTGATGTTCCGAAAAGATTTTAAGGCTGGGTAAAGATTGCGAAATTTGATCATGATGGATGAACCATTTGCAATTTTATTGCCGCTGTAACAATTTCAACAGGATAGGCAGATGAGACCATTCATTCGTGACTCCTTCATTAACCGAAGTTGTCATCATCATTTTGTTCAGCGCACATCATTTTATCAATTTCTCTATCAGAGCGTACAGAGCCACGGCCAGTAACCAATCACATGAAATTAGCTTGAGAATGATGATTTAATCGTCGCCCAGCTCAGGTGATTGATCATGGCGTTTTTGTTTTATTTCCTCTCGCTTCCATTTCGCGATGTCTTGGCTGTAAGGCCATCTGCTTACTTGGATAAGTGAACTATTGCTTCAACAGTCACAGTTCTCACTAGTACTTTACCAATATCAGTCATTTCCCCTCCTGAATCTAATTCTTTCGCGCGAAGTTCGCGATGATTAATTTCCTTTCACGATCCTGCCTTGGATCTTTGATTATTTCCATTTCTTCACTCGTTACCAAGGCCTTGAATTGGGTTACTTATTGAGATTTGACAAGTTAATTATATGCCCTGTACCTGGTTCAATTGGGGATAAATCGGGAGCTAGATTTGATTTAGGTATCTTAGGGTTCTAAAAATGACGATATTTCTGGTGTTCGAATGCAAAATTATCCCATCATGAGCCATGTTTTATGGAGCAACAATACTTTGAACGCTTGAAATGAACCCTGTGCAAGTTTTCATAAACACTCCTTTTATGGATGCACGGGTTTGAGAAAACATACGCCATCGTTCAACTCCTTGTGCGCGATTCCTTTCGAAAACTAATTCTCCACGCACACCATTCTTTTATTCTCATTCCAATCGATACCCCAGCATCAAAGCCTTGCTAGAAAATTTACGAGTTACCCTACACACTGCAGGGACACAAATGCGGTCTTCACTAGGGCCAGAAGGATAACTTTGACCCTGTATACCACTAACCACTGTGTCTTGCCTAGTCAAATCCCACGTCGCTGTTTTAGCTGAAATATTTGCTTCAAGACTCAAGAGCGGCCATGAACATGGATGGTATAAAGCCAAGATTGCTCAAAAGGTGGGGAACTTCTATGCAGCTGCTACCAGTCATAAGTTCAAATGGTATAGCTAAAAGTCATCAGGGCTAGTATTTAGCTTTCTAATGAATATTCAAGGATTAATTGTGCCATTTTGTGAGTGAGCCATATCTTGATTGCTGCTATAGTTACAGTGCATATGTACATACTTGAGGATTAACTTTAGCCAAAAGGGGTCAGCAGAAAGTGGCATGATGAACAACTATACGCTAATCGGTAATTAGTCTGATTATCTTTGTACTCATGATAACACCACCAAAATCACCCACTCACACCACTTGAACACACCACATTAGAAGAGAAAGAAAGAAAAAAAATCAAAATTCCCGCAGGCCTCCGAAAAGTCTTGCCCTTTTGATACATGTCTGTACAACCAATCAGTAACTGTGAAGCGCACACACACCTTTTCCTTAGTAACGATACTGATTTTCGCATGACTACCATTAGGCTAGCGTCTAGCAGCCTATTTTCACTGCCCTCTACCCCCAAATTGTAATTGATCTCTGCGCTTTACCATTCTAGGGGAAGTGGCCAAAAAAGTGAAAAAAAAAGCCATCTGCACAAGGCAGGCATTCTATCTGCAGGACCCAGACAGGCCAACTCCCAGTCAACCCCAACTCGCTACTCAAATCTGTATATACTTCGAACTCCGCCCTCATAGTTTTGACCAATATCAGAACTTCAAGGACTTTCAAAACATCTACTTTTCGAAACAAGCAAGACAATTGAGTGAAATAAGGGAATGATACCATACAATAACTCATATTCGTCAACTATTATTTATCCATAAATCACCTCATCCACTTTAGAAATTACGGCAGTAGTCTTCATCGCACAAGATCTCCTCCACTTAGTACCGGGTGGAGCCTTTCGTCGAGTCACACCATAGCATACTTGACCGAGCTTTTGTCTACGACATAAAATCAGACAACACAGCATTATTCCTTACTTACGAAAAGATCCATAAAGCAAGACTCATCCTTCGAATTTTGGAAATTTTACTTCCTCAATTAATTCGATCCTCATCAACCATTCCCAATTCCTTCTACACACTCTAGTACTATCAAGCAATCAACATACAAAATGTCTTTCGATATGGAATGGTCTCCAGATTTCTGCCTCGCCTGTGACAGGCAAACAGATGGCAGTGTTTACTGTTCAGAAGCTTGCCGTTTGGCAGAATACGAAAAAGCTTCCTCCAGCGACAGCTCAGCACCCTCCTCACCATCGTCACTTCATGGAGCTGCTTGGCCTTCAAAGTCGAATGGTTTCTACATGGAGCCAGCATACAACTTCAGCAATGCACAACCATACGGCACAACCCCCTCTAGTACTGCATCCTTCTACCAACCTTCGAGATCATCTCCAGCTGCGAAGTCTACCTTGACTCCTTCGAGCTCGCAATCTAGTCTTTTCTCCATGCAAAGCACTTCCTCGACCTCGTCAGAACCAGCACAATTATCGGCGGAATCAAAACGGGCATTGAGGGCATATGCTAGCTCATTCGATCAATCTCGCAACAACAGACGACAATCCGGCAGCCATTAAACGACTACCTTCTAAACTTTACTACAATATCATCTCAACTTCAGGCATTTATTGGCGTTATTTCAGACCGCACCAATTTTCTCTCATCATGATACAAATACCCATATCTCATCTCTAAAATCCTTACAACGGAGTCGGCGTTTTCTCACAATATACGATCTAAAATCGGTTGTTGTACAAAAGTGTTATCATTTGGGCATTCGGATCACATCATACATTCACACAATTCACATCTCTCATCAATCGGCATTCTAAAAATTTCCTTGGGTCCAGTCTTTATTCATCATTTGCATCGGAGCATTCAGAATAGCGAGGAGTGGAGTCTCGCATTCTTATTATCATATCGACACTACACTTTTTTTTCTAATACATCATGGGCATAAGGGGAAGGTACGGGACGGATATAAGATGTCATTTCAGACTATGGGAAAGCATGGGAGCAATGGGATAGGCAGCGTTGGAGCAATTCAATTTCATTTGTTTGAAAGGAAGGAATGATTCACTTTATGGTGAAGGGGCGCCTTTTTTCCTCGATTGTTTCTCGCTTGATCAGCAAATTCATCTCTTGTTAGCGATAGTTTGGATTGGGAGGAGAATATACCACACGGTATGAATGGATGGATCACTCTGGTCTTGTCATTACTTCTTAAGAATGAAGTGAAATGGCTTGTCTTATTAGCATGATAGTCAAGAAAAAGAATAATAAAGATTCTTCAGTCCGTTCACAAGATGACGGACTTGACACCAAACTTTATCTCTCTTCATTGCTTGTTTTGTGATACAATATATGTGAGAATTGTGAATTTTCCTTAACCATTTTTTTCTTCGATAGCTTTGACTCAATGACTTTCCTCATCCTACAACACCAAAAACGGAGTACGATTTTTTTCACGTAGTATGGTACCCCTCGCGCTCCCACTAATTCACTAATTAGAAAACAAGCAAATGATGTTCGTCGATCGGTACATTATGGCGGCCACCACTCCTTCCTTCAAACAAGCAAGAAATCTAGTGTAACAAGTACCTTGGCAGCTAGTTTGCGGCGAAGCCCCAAAAAATAACAATGATGTGAGCGCTTAAATCTTAAATGATGAATATTTGTAAGTAAAATTAGGTCAGCAATAAAGTAAGAATTTCTGTTTGCACCTTGTTGGTTTTTCACGAGTAGTAGGAGGAAACGACTCTGGATGGAGTGAGGAAAGCTAATAAACTTTCCACAGGGTTGCTGGGAAGGGTAATCGGAGAATTTTCTATGTATAGTTTTTTCGCAATTTTACTCACGGAATACCCGGCGGCAAACTAATCCATATGCTTTACAGAATCTAGAGTGGGAGGATTTCACGCATTTGAGATTTCTTGTGTAAGATGGAGATAGATTTTGATATTGTAGGTATCTGTTGTAAAAATCGATTGATTTCTATTGTCTAGACCCTGATTTAAAAAATTTGCTCGAGTGAGCGGTTCGGGGCGTATTGGGATTTGATTTGATTGATCGAGAGTTAGACTTTTGGCCAATACGATTTGGAATCGACAACGGACTTGAACTCTAATTTCGCGTCTAGTTCTTGAATCTAGATTCAGATAGAGTTTGGAAGATTTTTTTTTTGTTGGATTCTACACGAGATATTATACTGTACATCACTTCTTCGAGTATTTCGAGGTGTTGTAGAAGGAGAAAAATACTGGAAAGATGGGATAGTTCAACGTTGACTGTTGGTTGGTACGGACTTTGGGAATGCTTAGACATTAGGCTACAATTTTAGAGAGATATTGGTGGATTCCTTGGGCTTGCACGTGTTCTGTTCCTCGAGATCTCCTGGGAATCATGGATGAAGTCTAACAATGTGTGGGGAGAGCTAAATGGATGATGATGCGATTCTCATGTAAGGTTGGGTCATGTATCTACTCTTTTAGTGAAGAATTCATGGATGAGCTGTCTTGAATGCATGAAGTGAGGTCTCCGCTGGGGGAATTCTTGTTAGGTAATGGGATCTGTGCTAGAGCCTTGAGAATTTGGGAACGGAGACACGTGCGAGGGGTTTGAATGAATGTGGTGATGATGAACAGTTGGATTGGGGTAATAGCACACAGTATACGAGGAGTAGGATTGTTGAAAATTGAGGCCTTATTCGTGTTTGTAGGGCGGTTGATCAGGGAACTGAATATGCAAATTTTTATCCCTCATTCTTCCAGATTATTCCACCCCCAGAGCCCCGCTAGCTTCTAGATACCTCCCTAAGCATGAAGCATGATGATTCTAAGTTTCTTCTATTCAATCCCACCGCCCCGAAACCGAAACATCACAGTATCTACGAAGCAAAAAACAAACATTGCGGAAACCCCAATCCATACCCGCGGAATCTCCACTGAACAACATATTTGCTCCATCGGTACCACCCATTGAGATTCTCTGACTCCGGAGCCGCCCGGAGCTCTGCCTTACCGCTTGTACCTTGTTTGCTAACTTGCTTGCTTGCTTTGACCGTTGATCCCCAGAATTCACTCCACTGTAGAAACCATCCGTTACAGCGGCCTCGAGGGCGGGACCTAAAATTTAGTCACAGCAAAGGCTAGATGATCGCGGTCGTACGAGAAATCTACAAAGTGTGACCAAGAGGGGATGAAACAGAATTAAGAATTTTCAGAAGTTTTCACCGATAAATGACTTTCGATAAGGAGAGACTTGAAAGGGGAAGGAAGGATGCTTGAGAGAAAAAATGTAGGAAAAAATGTAAGGAAGAATTGCGCAATGATCGTCGTGAGGAAGCGGGAACGCCGTTATTCCTCTCATTTTTCGTCCGAGTAGTTCCAGGTACGAGATATTTTGGGAGATGAACTCCCTTGCCTTGTCAGGTGAGATGAGAGGGGTGTTGGTTCGTCTGAGGATTTAATTTTGGTGATCTCAAACATGAGGGTAAGAACAACCAATTAAAAAATATCGGTTATAGACATTTAATTCCTTCTATGGAAACAGAAGAGAAAAAGAGATTATCTACCCGCCTGGCCAGTCTGTTTTCGGGATTTTTTCTTAATAGTAGAGGCTCTGAAGTAGATCAACGGGGACCGAACCGTGAGCCCTATAACCTACCTACGCGCCTAACTACTACGCAACATGAAGGAGGCACAGTTCAAATAATTTTCCAAATATCTTAATTCAATATTTTATTTTATTTTATTCTATTTTTATTTTCATAATTACTTAAATTGACAACACTTCAGACTCCACCATCACTATACCAAGAAGAGCAATATCCACATCTAGAACCATTCATATATAGCAGTCGGTGACCCAATGCTTCCCTACTCCATAAAATAACATAAGTTACATAATTTTCTGACTCCATAAATATAACACACATCAAGACGGATCTCGTCCCCGGCCAGCGCTTCACCACGCTTCCATCTGTCAGGTACAACATCCACTTACTCACCTCATCCCACACAAGGATTTAGGGTTAGTGAGGTTCCGGCTTCCATTGTAGCTCCCGGCCGGGTCTGAAATCGGGCGGGTCCAGTTCTATGACATGTGTTTCGATGAGTGGAGGGCGAGTGGAGAATTCCCATACTGCGATGTGCAGTATCGGCGATGAATCCAATTGTTTGAAGCTTCTGGATACACGTGGAGTTCTCTGAAGGTGTTTGGGCTTTATGAGAGTCTAGAATCTCGATATACTTACTTGTGGTGATTTTGTACACATTGTACAATGCAGACCCACGAATTGATACCGAGTAAGAATCTAGACACCGAGTTTGTTTTGTTTGAGAACGGGACAACGATTCAATTGTGGATTTCCGAACTCGGTGATGTTTTTCCGTGGTTACATGGGTGGGAGACTTGTTGTCGTTCATTTATTCCGTTTCATTGCCGTGGATTCGGCGTTGTGTGTGCATTATGGCCTTGGGTTTGAACTTGGGCTATTATGGAGTCTGGATCTACAATATCGGGTTCCGTAAGGTTAATTATGGATTGTTTTGCTTGCATTGATGATGTTTGATTAAAGTGGCATAATTCCTACGATTGCGTGGTGGTGTCGTGGCTCGTGTATTCATGTTGGTTGGGCTGGGCTGAGCTGAACTCTCGAGGATTCATGTAGGGAAAAATTTTCTCTCGTTACCATTTGCTCGGGAATCCTTTGAAGACATTTCACTAATCTAACTGTATTCGGTCGGATGAAGATGTTTATTGTTACTTTTGTTCGAACCTACTTTATGGTTTGAGACTGTTAAATTTTGACTTTTTACATCGGTGAATAATTTTTTTTCCTCCGACTGTAATGAAGGGGTACATATGAGGCGGAAGCGAGAATGTTCTGGATGACGCCGCAAAACCTCAATTTGGAAAAAGATGAGGCTGATGTTGATGGATCGGAGCGATATTTCAAATTTCCAAATCGAGTTAAATGCTCATCACGCTTATTCCTTTTATGTTTGCTTATTTTTCTCAATGTTTAATGTTAGTGGTTGTCACTGGGTCAGGTACGGAAAAAGGAATTTGAGATATGACTGAAATGATACACGATAATTCAAGCCTCAAGTGGGGTCATAGCTTCGAGCCTCAGTAGCATGCACGTCTCTATATGTACGAAATCACGAATAGAGAGGCAAGTGTATCCGATGTGGGTATAAATCATGTTGTTGAGGTTCGCGATCTTCGGTTCATACCGTATACCCACCATATGATATGACCAGTGGGTTTGTACCTTCGATAATCCGGGTTGTTGGTACATGAATACCTCTATCATTCACCAGGTCAATGGTACGAGAACGAAAACTGCAAGATGAAAGAGCTTTCCGGTCACCGAGTTCTCTGGCTTGTATGGTTTCATATGTCGTGAAAAGTTCTATTTGTTCTTTGAGACTGAGACCTTTGTAGCTGCAGGACCGGTGGTAAGGTTAAACACACACATACCAATTTCCTGTTGAAGTATCAAAACATCTAGTCTCGTAACTTCCCGGCGAATTCCACATTTACAATTCCAATACCAGCCTTCTCCTTCCCTCTTCTCCGACGTTCCACAACTAAGTTCTGCACCTCTGCATCAATCTCTCCATTTTTGCTTTTGTAGTTACACTTTATGATCAATATCTTGCTCACTCATGTGTTACAACACCACGCCCCAAAAAAGCCTACGACTTCAGTACAAACTTAAGTACAAAGCCCATCTTACTGCGGTACAGTCCATACATTTCTTAGCGTCCCCTCGGGAACCTGCATATGTCAAAAAAACCAAGCACTGTTTCATCTGCAACCCCAACACCGATCTATTACCGAAAGCCGTTGCTGGCCGACGCAAGGAGAAAGATTTGGTTAGGTATTTACTTGCTTGTTCTGTTGGTCCAGTGATACGACAGCTTGTTGTACCTCTATTTCACGTGCAGTGGCTTTCCTTCTTACCCCTTAGCATCAAGAAATGTGGGGCACGGAAATATGCATTATTATTAGTACAGGATTACTTTTTGTTCGTCTTTTATTAATGAAATGAGAATTGAGTTTTCCGGTTTTGTTCCTACATACATTTTTACGGGATACAAGAGGATCTTAGCTTCAGTTGTGACCGATGAGATGGGGATATCATGCGGAGATCACGAGATGGAGTGTTACTACTGAGTTCTTGTTTCTTCTTTTTATGTATACGTATGTGGGTATCCAGTCTCTCCAACCAAGATCTGAAGACCGTCTGGTTTTTCCTTTTTCTCCTTTTCCTAACAAGCGGGCATATACTAGAGATATGTAAGGGAACATTTTACAACGCCTAATTTGCATCTGCTGCGTGCAGCATCTGTTGTTCTCGTGATGCACATGAAGAGATTGCTGCTTTATGCTGCACTTAAGTCCAGATAAAATGCCGTGTCTAAGAACTCCACACGTGGAGATGGAGCGTGGGGGTCCCTTTTGCTTTTTCGACACCAGCGCAGTGAGACGCTTTGATACTTGTCTCAAGGAGTAAGAAAGCAAGAATGAGCAGATCAGAAGCAGGTATCACGAGAAATTAATTGTTAATGCATAAACTTCAAGAGTACTGCAGTTGTAAGAACACGTGGATCATGTACAATCGGCCTAGATCTTGACCGAGTGATGGGGTAATCGGGTCTCTGGGCTTAACAGCGGTAAAGTATGTCACTTGTACAAATGTCGTACGTTCATGGGGTGGATGGTACCCCGCACTATATCGCTAGGGGTTAGAAGAAACGGGATACATCCGCCGGGTCATAATGGTGGACTTGAGCCACTTGATCGGAGGATAATTTATAAGTTTCCCCGATGAAGATGAGGGACGCGGTGAGAGACGGGTCGCGGCCGGAGGAGAGAAATTGAGGGATTTTATAAGCGCTAATGACGGTTGTTGATAGTTTCCGGCCTGGGAGGATTTTCGGTGGTGTGATGAATTGAGACGGCTCATGTTAGTCGGCCTGAAGTTGTGCCATGATTTTGGATCGTTGGCTATGAGAAATGACCATGAAGGATCACGATATGCAGTAATGCGGCAGGATAGATATTGAAATGATCGTGTACGGAAGTGAGATTGTGCAAATTCTGAATTGGCCAAGTTTCGAACAAGTCTCTTGGATCTGAAGTAGTAGTGGTCTATGTTGGTATTGTTTTCAAGAACATTCCAATCATCACAGTTGATCAGAAATATTGGAATGCAAGAGTGCATTATTCTGTTTTATACAGTCTATTGAATTAAATACTGTGACAATACACAAAAATGTCTTCGCCATCCCATCCCCGTTGTTTCGTTGCCGATTTTTTCTTAGCTAGTTGTCGCTTCGCGTAGTAGTAAACTGTTGTCGTTTCATCTCTACCTCTTTCTTACCCCTCAAACTCACAAAAGTCTCGTTCGTACATGCAAAGAAGTGACTACAATCTTACAGGCTCAAAATTCTTTCCAGTGGAAGTATCGCCATCCCATAAGTCAGTAGCAAAGAAGACTATCTGAACGTAGAAATCGGGTTACTAGATATTTCGAGAGGCACTCTATGTAGGTATGTGCTCGAAAGAGACATTCTTCCATCTGATGTCCTAGCTGTTGGTGAATGTGAGAGAGTACTATGCTGTGATATTTCTTCGAGGGGCAATGTGATATAAAGCGTACTCTTTATAATCAACCTCTATCTTTGACGTGTTGAGTATTTTTGGATTCTTATATAAATAGCAATGAGATACAAAGGTACTCTTATCCAAAAAACAAGTGTACCACAAGAAACTTCTTTCGAAGGAGTGACGTATCTGTTATATCATGTGTATCTCCAAGGTCCTTCCCCCGCATATCTTGCTTAAAACTCTAGTGAGGAAAATTCCGGAAACGTTTGTGTGATGCTTCATTGTCATTCCTAATGTCCATCATCACCGTTGGATCACCCATCATCCCATCCTTAAGGTGTCGCTGTCAAATACAGAACCCACCTCAGGTTATACCCCAGACCCAAGGCGCAAGAGATGTTTACACATATTTTTCAAGGCTTGTCTCATATACAGCCTTGATCTTAAACGGGATGGAATCCTCCTAGCTCTTTACTTTCCTACGTGTATTTACTGGGTCTAAGAACATTAGACTAGGGGGTTTAATGAATCTTTTATAGATGGATTCGATGGAGTATCTAGTCTCGTTTACTACAAGGACCTTCATGATGATGGCTATCGAGGCCTGCCACCCACTAACTGAGAAGCCTCCCATGTCATAGTCAAAAGCCTACGTAGAGAAGTGTCAAGTATGAGGACAAAATAGCTAAGTGAAAGAACTTTAGTCTACTTCAATCATTCCATTGCCGAATCAAGTATAAAATAATTGCCATTGCCATAGCTGCATCTAATCATGTTGCTATCCACACATGCAGTATAATATTAGTATCAAAATCAAACAATGTATTTAACTAGCTTCTCTTGCCCTTTCAAAAACGCTCAAGTCATTGTTATGAAACTTTCCGGTCTAGCTTCGTCTATTTCCCTTTGCGATTTTACTAGCCGATAGTGCGTACTTTAAATGTCTAGGATTGGTCCAAGGGGAGGACTTTATATACCTATTGCCTATTGATATTAGAGTAATTGAAATAGGGATTCGATGGAATGAGTGCTTTGATAACCTTGGAAGTTTAGCTCCCACGCATGTTTTCTCAATAGGCACATAAAATAGACCAATATCCACCACTGCAGTAGTTGTATTGTACAAAAAGCATCGTCTTGAGTCCGAGTTTTCAAGAGATAGAAGATGATCTTGGGCAGAACAGGCGCAGTATGTAAATCGACGTGCAATGACTTGGGCATGATATCTAAAACACGAATGACGACCAACAAAATGGACAAGACTTAAGCAGCGTGCAGATCTTACATAGCACGATATCTGATTACAACTTAGATGGTGAGCTCAGCTTCTAGCTTACCAATCATTTGGAGATATACAATTATTTGGTGACTATGACTCCATCTCCTTACCACAAGGAATTCTCATCACCGACCCAGCACATGTTCTTTCATTGTCACTTATTTCCATTTATCTTCCTCCTTATCATCATATCACTCTTACTCTCCTTCTCTTCTCCATCATCACCAACTCCCAACATCACCACTTCCACAACCCACGCACCTTGGCAAGAATATACCATCATCCCATCGTCCCGAATACTCAATATCACCACGAGATCCCTATACAATATCATTAACAGAAAGTCCCAAATACACTTCCGCCTCGCAATACTTTCCCTTGCGTCATCCATCTTCGTTGTATTATTCAATCTAATTTTTGTGATACTGACCTCAATAGTCTTTTCATAGTACATATCATACCCTGGGATATCAATCTACATTTTAGGGTTGGTGTCGAGTATCGCCAAGGTTCAAGATAGACGCACAAACCTCATCACCTCCATCATAAAATTCCTTTCCCCGCTATCAATAAATCCTACATCTTCAACCCTGCCCTCCACAATACCCTCAAAGCCCCTCACAAAGTTCAAATTAGCCACCAGACTCAAATTCATAGGCACACACACATACATATACACACCATCACATCTCCCATCACCCACTTCCACCCATTCAAAGTTCCATTCATCCACTCATACAATCCCCCCAACTTCCAAACCCGCACAGAATCCCGTCCTGACACCTTCAAGAAAAACGAAAACGCAGGAACATAAATACAACTTCATCTTCCTTCACAGTGCACAATTCCCTACGAGTTTCCAACCCATCTACTCAACAAACAAACAAACAAACCTTGGAAACCTATATTAACCTCTCAATAGATCCGTACACCAAAACAAAGGATGCGGATATGCCTAAGTGTAGATAATTAACTGGCCGTTTGATAGTTTCTGAGGCTTGAGCTTGAGATTGGGATTAGATGTGTGGGAAGCTTGATGGGAGGATATATGTGTACCTGGTATCGACAGTAAATAGGCAATAATAACTCACTGAGTTCTACTGAAATGTCTTGAAGGGTTCTAAGACAAGAAGAATGAAAATGTACGTTAATGATCTTTCCGATTTTGCAAAGCCAATTCATCCGAATAGTGCAAGCGTACAACTAGGTAACTTATTACCGATGAGTAACATGATCTCTCCATGAAGACTTATACTCTCCTGTACAAAATCACACACACCTTGACTTCCATATGAAATGCAAAAACTGGAGAATAACAATTAATCCTCATTTTAATAATTTATACAATTACTCATCAATACAAAATACACTGAACCGCCCACCCATAATCATGTAGCCCCCAGCCCCACCCCAACAAAGACGAGCAATCGACCCATATTCCATACGTCTCCATCCTTCCTTGTTGAGCTGTAAATTACAGTCTCGAGATACTCCTGTACAGACTAATCCATTCCAATAACATATACAAACTCCCGATTCATCCTCCCCCAAGGTATCATACTCAATCAAGTCCACCACATTCCCACCCATCCGCCAAATCAAACCCCGCGCACTTCCCCCTTCCCTTCAAAACCATATATTAGAACACCCCCTATTCCCCGGGAATATATGTATGTGCTGTACACCATACCGTGAGCATAACCATACATTTTTAAACTCCTTGACTAAAAACAAAATCCAGAAGCGTGCTGTCCACCCGTTCCGAACAATACAATCCCCCTAAGATATTAAGCTGAAAAGAACGTATAATATCAGACTTCAAAAGCCAAATCCGACACGAAGAAATTCACAATAACGTATACGACTGCCTAACGCGTGGGCTCATATATCCATGTAAGCACCATAAGCCGAGCACACTAATTCCAGACAGTTTAAAGCCAACTTAAAACGCCGAAAACACCACAAACAATTTGATCAACCTTCACTCAAAAGAAAGCAGAAGACTTTGGACTAGTAAGCGCCTCACCCATTGCTTTGGCCTTCTGTCTTTCCGCCCACTCCCTACTAGCCGCCCTTCCCTTCTCTGCCGCCTCTTCCCTTGCCCTGATAGCTGCCATCTCCCGTTCCTTTTTCTCTCTTTCAATGTCTGCTGTATACATCGCATCTTTATTATAAAGTTCCTTGGCTCTCTGTCTCTGCAATTCATGATCCGAATCTGACACCGTTCTCTGCATTGCCATTCTCGGATTATGCGGACGTTGTGACGCTTTGCGATTCAAAGGAGCAGGAGGAGCCTTAGTACGAGGGGATGAGCCAACAACATTTCCTTTTTGCATGTCAAGAATTGAAGGACGATGAGCTCCAACTAAGCTCCCACGTTTGCCGATTGTGAGACCACTACTATCAATACTGTCACCAGTTGTTCCCGTTTTACTTTGGCGCGCGCGACTAGCAGCTGTATCGCGGGGAAGAGTACGGGAAGCAACAGTTTTACCTATGGGTCTGGCTTTGAATTCTCGTCTTTTGCGATCTTCTTCTTCTTGGGCTTTGAGTTTTGCCTCAAGTGCTTCTCGCTTACGTCTTGAGTATGCTTCGCCGGGGAGTTCGAATTGAGAAGATTTGGTGGGGGGCTTCGTGGATTTGATTCTTCCTGGTGTAGTTGTAGTTCTAACGACTGTCATTTCGGATGATTCTCGTTGCGCAATACGAGCTTCTCTCTGTTCCTTTAATCGCTTAGCGACAGCGTCACCAGGAAGCTCGAACACTGGCTTGGTGGATGGCTTTGTAGATTTGGTTGGTGATTTTGGAGGAAGGAGACTAGTTGGACGTGGAACTTTACTTGGAGATGTCATTGTTGGCTTTTCCGGACTAACAACAGGTCTTACATTTTCGAAGGACATAGATTTAGCCTTTTTGAGGCTTGGTTCCGTGGCTGTGGTACGTTTGACACGCATTGTTGCGTAGGTAGATTTGGGTCTTTGTGAAGTTGCTTGAGCTAGACTATCATGTACGCGTACACGTAGTCCAGCAGCGGGGAGCTCCTCAACAAGTCCTCGTTGGGGTGATCTTCTCGAATTGCTGTCAGAGGAAGCTTCAGTTGAGATATTGACCGTCTTAGGTGAGGTAGCAACAAAATTTTCAACGGTGGTAGCTTCATCGAGCGCATCTATGGCATCTTCCAAATTGTCAAGCTCTTCCAAAGAGTCTTCGATGCGAGACACAGGCTTTGCTGGTGATCGACTTATGATTATATCGATGAATGAATCCTCTTCAATTTCGGCGGAAGATGAGCGTTGGCGAACAGGAGATGTTACCTCCGAAGCCTTGTAAGCTCTTTCAATCTCCTCGAGTGTTGTGATTTGCTTTGTGAAGAGCAAGGTGCCAGAAGCAGCTGGAGGATCATTCTTCTTTGGGGTGGATCGAAGTTTTTCTGATGTCGAAGACTCGACATCCTTTGTCTCTATGGTGACATTATTCTTCCTTGCTAAAGAGTCCGAGGGATTAGTGTTATGCTCACGTCTCAATGGAATGAAAGGTCCAGTCTGCATAGGAAAGTGGGAACCAGCGAAAAGGGATGAACCACAACTGGAGGGCTGAGGTGGTTTCCAGAAGACATCTCCAGTATCGGCCGCTCTAATGAATGAAACACCTTTATCGTACTGACCTGCTTGCTGTCTTGCAATTTGACCTCGAGTGGTTCGTCCCAATTGTGGAAGGTGAGGTAAGATAGGCTGTCCCATGATGTAAGGTGGTTGAAGGGATTTTGGCTGACCAGTTTGAGTCCTTGGAAGCTCAAGATTGGAGACAAGAGTTGTAGAGCGAGCACCAGGTGGGCCTGCAGCAATTCTTGGGACAGTTTCTGTGTTTGGAGTAGCTTGAACAGACGTTGGATTAACAGTAATACCCTCGATGTGCTCGATCTCATGGACAGTAATCTTGGTATGTTCTAGCTCTGTCGAAAGGTCTTGCTTTCCCTTGTTCTTATTCTTGTTGTGCTTTTTGCCTTTTTTTGTGATACCGAGAGCACTTCGATATGCAGCTTTGAGATTTTTCATATGTTGTGCAAGATCCGTTTCTGAGCTATCATGAGCTGCCATGCTATTCAATTCGTGTACAGTTGAAGTAGCCAATACTTTTGAAGCAGGTGTCAATGGAAGAGGGATTTGGGCAGCAATGGATGCTGTATTATCTTCCACAATATTGATCGTGGTGGATCTTGTTACTCGAGACATCTTGACTGTCAAAAGTCATAAATGGTCTAGAAACAGTAGATCTTTTGTCGAATAGTGTTTCGGAAATTAGATGTGATTTGAGTATTGAGAAGCAATCGTTTTGCAAGGATGGGTGGAAATTGCGTTCTATTTTTGAGTGACAATCGTATTCCGTATTCGTAAAGTCAATAGAAATGTAGTACCAAGTTTGATGAATCTTCTTTTCCAAAAATCAAAGCCTTCTTCTTATCAGTTATGTGAATTGTTGAGTCATTGAAATTCAATTGATCTTGAAGATATTCGTTTGAGTAGCTCGCTACGAAAGTGTAGCTTCCTTCCTTCCCCTCATTTGTTTGAGCTTACATCATCACTGTAGCAACCGGTAGCTGAAAAAGAAAGGCGCGACTGCGAAATCATGAGCGATGATTGATCAAAGCTATTTTTGGGATGAAAATAGTGAAGTGAATAGCTCTTGACAAATTCATTCATTGTCCGTCAATACGCAAAAGACTTTGGCCGATGAGTTTGTTTCCTTCGATGAAGTATTCAACTCCTACTCATTGTGATGTAATGTAACCTTCTTTTCCATCGACCTTTCCGTCATTGGGTTTCACATCTTACCTACTTATGCAGGCCACAACACCATGTATTTGTTTAGATTGCATGACTTTTCCGACATTTTTCTTATTCGATCAATCTCTGCTAATATGTCGTCAATCATGTCATCATCAAAAGTCCAGCTGCTTTTTACCAGCCATTCCTACATGGACACGATCCATCACCAGACCGATTTTGGTATCAAAACTCACAACCCCATATCTGCCTGTTGCGCCGTTTAATGCACCAAACTCGTCATGAATGCATGTATATTCTCTTCTAGTCTCCCAGCGACTTAGCGTGTACTCTTTATTCATTTGATTCTTCATCTTTGGATGGTTGTAGCATTGGTGCATGCTCTGTGGGTATTCGGACTAGCGTTTGAGGTAATGGTATTTCAGGTCCCGTTCTCTTTTCCAATTCTTCTTCCCCATCGTTTGATTCTTTGGGTTTTGGTATTTTCACTGGTAATTGTTAAAAGCTTTCGACAAACAGAAGAGTACATCATATCTTACTGGATGCCATGCTAATAGCTTGCAGAACATTGTGCCAGTTGCCCAATACTGTTGCGACGGCTTCTGTTCCATCTGAAAGAGTCGAAAGCTTCTCTTCCAACATTTGCATCTGTCCAGCCAATCCTGCACTCAAATCTCGCAGTTGCTTTAGATTTTCTAACTCTGCCCTTTTCTCATTGATGCGCGCCTGTAAGACGGGGGATTGACCAGAAGATGAACCTAAACTACCACCCATAGACTGTTGTCGCAGATGCGAACCGAGGGGTCGAGATGAGTATGACATTATTGTGATCTTTGCTTTACAGACCGAGTGTTGTAATATTGGATCTCCAATGCAAAGAGATGGAGACTTAGAACGCTTTATAATTGAATTTGATATGAATTATTTCTCCATCCGTGGACAACTCAAGGCAGGACTGATAGCGATCCTTTTTCAACCAATGAAATTTGATAAATAAACCCACTTTAATGATAGCAGAGTCAATGCTCCCAATCTAACCAATTTAAGTTCGATGTAAACAAATCAATTCACCCTAATTTTTCACTGTACACAAACACTCTATGAATCACTAGAAATCACCGTTATTTCGACAAATTCCTCGTCGTAGCTTCCAAGAATTATCAAAATAATCCTCAAATTTCTCACGTCTTTTTTCTCATACTGTACTACTAATCATATTTCATTCCGCATGCATTGCCAGCTCACATGGCCCGCTTAAATGAGCCTGCAGCTTCGTTGGAGAGTATTGAATCTCGTGAGTTCTCAAACAATGATTTCCTGACAATTGGCAAAAAATGGAGAGGCGCCTTTCTGATGCAATCATAGTCAAGCGCAAGTATAAACGTCAGAATCGCGATATTGCATCCGTCAATTCCTCCCAAGCAGTTCGAATCCGAAGCCTTGAAAATGAAACATCGAAACTTCTTGCCGAAAACCTAGAACTCCGGGAGGAGAATTTACGCCTTCGAAGTGAGATCGATAATGGAAAGGCTCGAAGAGCTGCAGATAGAGTCAATGTGGTCAAATCACAACTCGAAGAGAGATTGCTGGAGATTGGAGCTCTGATAAGTGGTTTGGGAGAAGAATCTCCACAAAGAAAGAGACCACCACACGTTCCAAGGCAATTTGGAGGGTTGAGAGCGAGTTCGAATCCTCCTCGTAGCCCCAAGGAAAACAAGTGGGATAATCTGGACCCATTGAACGAGGATGGTACAAGCCCGGAGCGCAAAATGCCACCAAGGAAAAAGATGGCTTCATCGAGTGAAGACATTGGTAGCCCGGATGGGAAATTACCCCCCATTTTGGAAAACAAATATTATCCTAGGAAAACTTTGGAGTATGTTGCGCAATATTTGATATAGTGAAGTTTGCACGCTAACAATTCATAGACATCAGGAAATCGAAAATATGTTAGCTGAAGTGCTAGCAGAGAATGAAGATTCACCTGACATTGGGCCGCCACCAGTATCACAATTTGTCGACGAAGATCCTGTAAAGATTGATTTGGCAGGAAAATTAGCCTATGAGAGGGAAGATGAGCCTTGTCTGGATCCGATAATATCAACGAATCTTGAGCAGAGGAAGAAGCGCAAGGATGGTATGGTGGCTTCTGATATTAGGAGGAACGGCCGATTGGAACTTCCGGCAAAACGAGAGAATACGGGAACACTCAAATCAGGTGCAAAGAGGAAGCTTAGTGCAAGAGAAGACGAGGAACTGGAGTCGACAAACGCTAATGATATTGACGATTTCCAATTCACACGTGTATCTACCGAGGAACGAGCGAAGACAAAATCGGCAGTCTCATCAGCCAAAGAGAATACAAAGCTATTGAAGGATGTTATGAGCTCTAAAGGATTGTCGAAAGATAAGCCAGCTTTAGCTCCTAGCACCAGAAAGGTTCTGGCAGCTAAAAGTGTGAATAATTCCCCTAAGAAAGGAGCCAGCAGCAGGAATTCAAATCACGATGGGATCAAGCCAGGCAAGTTGAATTTGTTCAAGGAAAGCCTGTCGAAGGAGATGCCGAGCGAGGAGAAGAAGATGGAAAATATCGAACCTATTCAACAAACCATGCAACCTCCACTGCAGGCCTTCAATATGCAAGCGGAACCAGAGACGCCTGCACCTGTCGATATCTTTTCGCCTCTTTCATCACATCCGTCAACTAACGTTCGAGTGGGATCTCGGGATACTCCACCGCCTTCAGAGATGAGGGAATCTGCTGAAGGCCAACGACCAAGTCGACGAGCTCGAAGCTCGATAAGTTATGCGGAACCCAACCTTCGAGACAAGATGCGCCGACCCGGAAAGGAATTTGTGAATGCCGTAACAGCTGATGGCAAACTTCGTGCCATCAGAGTAGATGAGGAAGCTGGTCCGACGACAATAAGCAAAATCAAAGCAGAACCCGAATCGGAAGATGCCTGGAAACAACTATCAACCGCGCCAAACGCAGATCACAGTCCGCTAAGTAGCAAAGCTTCTGCACCTTTTCCCGATATGTTACCAAGCAGCATCACAGATCACAGAAGACGTCGCGAGTCAATTTTATATCTCACAGAGTCTGGATCTTCCTCAGCACCGGGATCAAAATCAGTCACGGAGCTGTTAGCAGAGTCGAGGAAAATAAAAGCAAAGTCAAAGGAACAATCGGCTAAAGGCGATGATATAAAAGCAGCTCTTGAAGATATGGATATATATGAATTTCAAGGTTCTCCCAAACGCGATTCTGAAGAACCGAAAGTCATAAAAGAAGAGAAAAGTGATAGAGCACCATCACGTTTCTCTAGAAGAGCTTCCGCTATTCCGGTAGGAGATCAGGACTTCGAACCAGCGCGAAAATTTTCTGCATCAACAGGACCATCACAATCAGGTTCAAGAAGAAGACAATCGGCATTACCCTCTTCAACCATAGCTAGAAGCGCGTCAGCTCAAGGTCACGAATCGGAGAGAGATACCACGGATTCCTCGGATAAATCCTTGAGGAAAAGTGTCAGTAGTACGAGTATGGCGGGGGCTGCAGCCTCAAATGCGAATAGGAGTGATAGGATAAGTTCGAGGAGGAGAAGTATGATGTTATGATGAGTGGTGTCTTATAAGTCAAGTTTGGGCTATAAAATATTCTTAATTTCTTCTGTGTCGAGTTCGATTGAATTGGATCAAATCGATTATGATAGATTGGATTAAAATCGGGAGTAATGGGATTGGATTGGATGATTAATGAGCTTACAGCGGTTCTAATATGCTATGCGCGTATCTTCTTTGGTCCTGATGAATGGCGCAAAAGTAGTTTTAGTTTTCTAGTTTTTTCGATCCTTTCACTTTTATGAAGCGGAATATGATATCAATGAAATCTCTCTTTTATTCGTCGAATCACGAACATTGTTCTTCCATTCTTGAAATTTGCATTGGCATAAATTATAAATAAGTAGCTTGCGCTACAGATGTGATTTTCATTGTATGTTATGTATCATTAGGTGGTATCGTACGCAATCCTATTTATCTGGTATCCAGTAGGCGTCCATTCGTTCACCTCTATGGATGAATATGGCAAGACTTTTCCTGAAATAGGAGGGAAATAAAGTCTAGCTCTCTGGTATTATGTGCATGTATTTCTCTCTCCAGCAGTCATAGTCTATCGTTATGCCATCATATCATGTCATATCATATCAATTGTACCCCCATCCCGCAAAAGATCAAGATCCCCAAACACCGTAAATGCCAAAGGACTTTTTTGTAACTGGCGACCGCAGGGGAAAGCAGAAGGAAAAGCACTTCTTTAAATGGAAATGTGGTGGAGAAATAGGGTATCATTATGTGGAACTGGAGGCGGCGGTGGTGGGAGGGAGAGCCTTGGTATAAGAGATCTTCTCGACGGAGACGGATTCTTCGCCCTTTTCGCTAGTGCGCAGTTGGTAGACGTAGAGAGTAAGACCGAGACCCTGGACCTAGAGGAAGGGGGAGAGTTAGCTGGGGGGTTTGAGGGAAGAGGAGGAGTAACGGAGGAGTAAATTGTAGCTCAAGCAAAGTGCGCAAGAATAGAGAAGAACTTACATCCATCAAACAAAAACTAGGAACAATCTCCTCACCCGGCTCCATCCAGCCCGTAGTCATCGCACCAGTCGCACTTCCGGGATTGATGAAGAACTTATTGTCAAGTTCGAAGGCATCAAACTTATGAGTTCCTCCCCAGCACAATACATCAACGTCCAACTTATTGGCTTCGGCAGTCAATAAATCAACCTCGTTAGGCGCAACAATGGTAAAGCCTTCAACGAAGCCAATGCGAAGAGAGCCATGCGTAACAACTTGGGAGAGTGGAAGAGAAGTAGCGTCGGTATCGTAGCGGCCGCGAACGATCTTCAGATCGGGAGTTATTGAGCGGAGATAGTCGTAGGTTTGACGATCGGTGAGGTTTCCGAGACAAAGAGTTTGACCAATTTTTCCGGGGGTGAGAAGCTTCTTGAACTGTAATTCAATAGATCAGCAATCAAGAGAATTAGAATTAAAGGCGCAGGAGGCGCAAAAGGAATCATACCTTCTGAGGAACATCAATAGCTCGATCTGGGATATGCAAATCGCCAATTACGAGGACGAGTCTGGAAGTCATGGTGGTAGGTTTCTTATCAGTAGGCAAATTGGCAAGGCTTGATTTTCGAGTGGGATATTCGACGGCGCCGGTAAGTAACTCGGAATTGGGTAATACAATGGGATCGTATTTGGTGGGCTGGGGAGCAAGCTGTAAGCTCTTGATTGATGGAGTTGGAGACATGGTTTATTGATTTTGGTGGTCCGAGCGTCGGGGGAATGTTGTTCCAGATCACGAGTTGATGGGGGAGAAAAGAGATGGAAGAACTTTGCTAGAAGGAGAGGTGAGGGGTAAATGAAGATATGATGGAGGCTAGACAAGATTCAATTTTTATTTTTATTCATTGGACATGTTCTCATCTGAAATTTGAAATGTACTTTCAATGTTCCAAGTGGAAAAAATGTCAAAGTGAAAATAGTCTTACCAAACATCAGCTCAGTGAGCCAGAAAACTTGAGACATCAATGAACAATAAGTAGTTTCTGTCAAAGATGATTGAATGACATGCTCTCTATATCAAATGTGTCTTATGCATGAATACAGACTCTGCTCCGAGTTTATTGAAAGGATTCATCTGTTGTTCTCAAGTGTCTATCACAGAAGAAGCTTCTGTCTAAAGTTAGATAGGTGGAATAAGAAGTTCTCAGATGAAGTATCAACATATTCACATTATATATCAAAAGTTTGGTCTTTGATTCAGGGCTTTAGATGATAATGCTTTTTCTCTAAACCTTTCAACCAACCTTTCTTGGTTTCAGCTACCCTCCTTAGACGACAATGATGTCATATGAACCCCCTATTTTCGAAAAACACCCCCTTCACGCTTTCACCTCCCCTGCCACCCTTGCCACCCCTTGTCTTCCATACGATAAATTTCATCGCCATTAAGCTCAGACGATACGACACCAGGTCGAACATCCATATGAAGTTCAACAAGGCAGTGTTATCTTAGCGGTCTATTTCTTGTCCTATCCGTACACATTATCTTCTGTGGGCGCTAATGTTCGAAATCTCAAGAAGACATCTCCTGGTTTCTACTTTAGATATCTCTTGCTATCAACTGTAATTTCTTTCATATTTCTTGATCCATGCTCCAGCGATCGAACGATAGTGGTATCTTGCCATTCGAAATGATGGAGTATACAATGTGGCTTTCTAGACTACAACAACTTTAACCCTTAAGTCCCAAGGCCAAGCTTCCAACGTGTAAGGATAAATCTGGGCAATTGAGTAATTTGTGATTCAATAGCGTCAATTCCATGCTACGATGGCACTAGTTACACTAACTAATAAGCGATTGACCAAACATTTGTTTCCAGATTCGCAATGGCTTTACTATCATAAAATTACCTCTTTCTACATGTCGCTTCCTCGTCTTATGCTACGGTAGCCTTGACTGAGAGCAAATAACCACTTCCACGTTCTGAAGTCGACTCATAGTACGAGTACTTTCGTACCCAACTCGATGCAGTGATACTAAAAGTGTGAGTTTCAAAGCTCCTCGTATTTTGCGTGGAGCGAACGTAAAGTATATTCAGTATCTGAAAAGCCATCAGCTAACAGAGTTTAGTCAAGTGACTTTATGGTCTTATATTTTAGCATTACCCTCAAATTAATATCAATCTCTCAATGACCAGTTAACCAGGGTTTTCTGGGTATTTGTATTCACTCCCCAAGCGGGGCTTGATATTATTCGGCAGCGATCCCATATCTCGAGAGTAATAGGTCTAGAGACATTCCTCGCTATCGGATTCGTTCAATCGTCATGAATTTGTCATTGATATATGGCACATTGAATGGTCTTGTGGAAGCAATTCACAAAGGTCCTGGTCCCTTAGAGTGATTTCTTTGGTATCTCATACGGCCAATTGAACATGGATTTTGGTCTGTCTTACAAAGACGGCAGTGGACTCTGTGTTTAAGTCTGACCTAGATCTAAAGTAAAATCCAATTATTCCAGAAATAAGACACACACAAATTTGAAGTGCAAATTGAAAAACGTTTCGAATCATTCATGTGTTGGGTTAATGATTCTGTGAACACTCAGATTGGCATGTCGCAAGTAAATTTCCGGAACACAACTTTGTTTTCCAGGTGATTGGAAATGAATCTCTAAGTGTAGTTGTTTCCTACTTACTTTAATGCAGTTGAGATTTATATGACAATCTTACCACGAGTGGTGGTATTGATACTTCATGAAGCATTAAATGGTAGTCGCATCCTGTAAACACTGTCGGAAAAATTCTGCTGCCCATGACCGCCAGACAGTTCGCGACATACATGACACAACGCCAACCAAGAAGAATCCAATAAGAGCTTCAATCGTGTTTGTTAAAGTTGAAACCATGAGGTAAAAATTAAGACATCAAATCACTTAGCCAATATCGAAAATTTCGAACTCCATCACCTCTCCTTATTCCAACCGCCATTCCCTGTTTCCTCTTCCCCAACTCATCAGACGGCCTCTCCCATATATCCCCCAAAACCCTCACATACCTCACCAAACATATCCCCGTGGTACAGTGGTCTACGTAACGCCTCCACCCATGCCATAGTAATCGGGGCCCTCTCAATCGGGCCAAATAGGGGACAGCTTGGTACAGTCATTCTATAGTACGAAGTTGATTGGGATTTACAGCGTCGCAAGACGTGTTGAAGTTTTGCTATTTTATTCTTTCTTGTCTACTTTCTATTCTGAAGATATAATTTTTGAAATGGTTGGTGGTGAGAGGTTTGGATTGAGTTTATGTGGGGCGGGTGTTAGGCGACGATGAGGTTGGGAAGTGAAGAGTGGGCGGATGGTGGGTGAATTGTTCTTGAGACTCACTTTTGCATACTCTTGATGTCAATACGATGATCTTTTGGTGAATTGTAAGCTATTTCTACCACACAAAGTCACAAACGCTTCATTGCTTCATCGCCTCACAATCATCTAGAGAAATACTCTGAGCACCAGAGCCTCAATGGAAGCTTCGCAAGACTTTCAAGTAAGAGCGAGATATCCTTTATTAGTAGCCTAAAAGATCGTGTAGGGAAAATTCACCATTAGGAATGCCGATGGGATGTGAATCTTAATTTGTGATGGGTGAACTCTGGGGGGTTTGATTTTGGTGGTTGGAGGTATAAATAGTATCAACAAAGCAGATTTTGAAGAATCAAACAAGGTTCAGAGAAGAAACGATCAGCCTTGAGGAAAAGATCTCATTCCTAAATAGTTTCCAAGTCGAAACTCCGGGAAGATATATATAATTATAATGTAAGGGGATTCTCGACTTTGCGGGCAAATAATGGAACGACCAGAACATGAATAGTGTTCAATGTTGTCGGTACTCTTTCCAGTTTCTACTATTAGTGAAACATGAACAAAACCTTTGATGATAACAACAGCGAATTCCCCAAAACATGCAAGGCACGCAGATGACCCATATCTTCATTATGCAATTGCAATTACACGGTAAGAAATTGGATCAAAATCCTCACCTACAAACCAGCTCCAAGGAATTTCCCTACGACAAAATGTCTTGAGCATCAAGGAAAGTTTGATGTGTACGAACCCATATGGCGTGTTTAAATACAGGACAACTCAATGCTTTGAGACTGGCTAGATTAGGATTCACTACTCAGGCTCAGAAATAGGTCCTGCGCATGAGTTTGATATTAGTATGATGAATGATAGTCACATTCTATCTGGATATTTCGTAGATAAATATAAAGGCGCCGTTCTGATGTGAGTTTTATCCATGCTGACCCGGTTAGACATTCGAGGAAGACTTCCAAGGAGTGCAAAGCCCCGATCAAAGATCTAGAAGGATAAGGACGATAACACAGGATTCGTTCAGTAGATTACAAAGACTGAGGCTGGCAAATATATCCCATTTCTTTGCATTGTAGTAACTTAGATGCGGTCAGCGAACATTGCCATCTAGGTGCACTTGACATATCTGATCTTCATCACTGTCGAAAACTTCAATCGTCACTTACAAGAATAGAACATTTGGCCAACAACGAATCCAACACGATGATGGGCTTGGATTATGGTGCCAAGATATGGTACTACATTTTGTATGACAGGCCAATGAAATTACCAACCTTGGAAATAGTGTTTCGCAGTTTTTTTGGTAATGGAGAGGTGATGACTTGAAGAAATCATGGTGTTTATATAGTCAGCTAGGAAAGGCCTTCTAGCATTTGTGCAAGTAAATAGCGATTGCATATGGAAGCACATGGAGAAGAGGGCGTCTCGCTTCGGAGAGATGACGGACATTTATGTTATTTTGAATACCAAGAAACAAGAAATATGAGCACGACGGGGAGTAAATCATCTGACGGACGACTTAATTCTCAGCTCTATTATCCACCGATCGTGTCGAGCTTGAGTATAGCTACCTTTTCGGAGGCGATTACAGCTTTATATAGTCCAAGAACATGGCTTTCCTACTTGAACTATTCACAATATTCAATATACAGTTCACCCATGCCTATCCCAAAAACTCATCTGCAGGCCCTCTTGAATCTTTGATAAAACCTTAATTCCCTTGCATCTTCTCCATCATTTCGCCGAACAATTTCTTCCTCCTCATCTCCACCTCCTCATACCCAAATCCCTTCCACGTCGTCCCCACAGGAATATCTTCATCGCCCCTCTCCAATCCTCTCCACGCTTCTTCCGTAAACTCATCCAACGGCATTCCCATATTCCTGCCATCTTTAATATCCGGCTGATGTTTTTCATCATGTAGCTCCGTCTGAACTGCCGGCGGATAGATTTCAATAACCTGTACACCCTTACTATTTTTATTTTCCCCCGAAGTTTTTTTTCCTGCAGTAATCCCACCTTCGCTCTGACCCAAATCTCTCAACTGTTCCCGCATAACGAGAATTAATTGATGCATAGCAGCTTTACTTGCACAATAATTTCCACATCGCACAATTGGTACCAAAGCCAATCCACTAGTCGTGAATATCAATCCGGCATTTTCGTCACCCTTGACTCTATTCTGTAGATGTGGAAGAAGTGCTTTAGTAAGATGAACGTAGGAGAGATAATTAGTCGTGAATTCTGTAGAAACTAAATCAAGATCTATGGATGAGGATTAGGTAAAATCGAGAGAACGTTGTATTCCACTATTGAGGAATGCGCAGTCGAGGGAGGGGTGTGATTTGAGGACTCTGTGAAGTTTGATCCATCAGTATTCGTTTACACTAGCAATTGATCAGAATATATGGACAACATACCCCTCAACCATCTTGGGAATGCCCTCAAGATTCGTAATATCAAAGGCCACAGTTGAAACTTTCGAATCTCCATGTTTTTTTTGTAAGTCATCGAGTTTATCTTGACGTCGACCCAAAGCAATGATTTTGGTAACGCCTTCGGAAAACATTTTCTCGGCGAGGGCAAGCCCAATGCCTGAGGTGGCGCCAACCACCAGTACCTGATATTTTGTCTCAGCAAAGACGAAACTAACGATGGATGATTGAGGAGGCTTACAGTTTTGTAGGGAAATGGCATTTTAATTTTTGTAATTGAGTATGATGAATAATTTCTGATAGAATTTTATTAGAGTCTGATGCATACTTTGAAAAAAAAAAGCTTCGATGAATGAGCTATGTCGTTGACAAACTGGTTTAGTACAAATGCATGATATCATGGATTGCTTATGTCAATATCATATAACATGGGATGCACTGGGGAAACTAGTAGTAGTGTGATACCAGACGGGAATTTCCCGTCGATGGCGTCTCTAGCGCGCGCAAATCAAATCTTGGATGCCGTGATATGTGAGTGCCTAGATTAGCTAACATAACATTTCTATATTCAGACTTCAATGGGGAATGTAGAGGCCAACGTAGATATGGTACTTGAACTGAAGCTCTACTAGATGATTGAAGGATATTGTGACTGTAAGAAAATCATACACTCTGTCAACCACGCACAATTAGACATGGAAGTGCATTGAACCACTTGATATTAGTCGATGTTAAACGGACCAGAATCTCCAAATCTCTGTACAACTATCCTAAAGTTTAATCCACATCTCTAGATGCTAGCCTGGCCCTCGACGTCTTGTCTCGTTTTTCAAGGCTCAGCAGTCCAGAATCTTCTAATATCTGTGTTAATCTCTCCGAATCAAGCTGCATATAAACAATATCTGCAATCATCAATATCCCTATTGTGTTGAAGATAAAATAGTACCACCCTCCAAGTACCCTGAAGATAGAAGAAGCAACTGTCAGATAAAGCGCGCCACAAATCGCTGCCGGGGTCATTGGAAATGGGATGATGACCTTGGGCACCCATGATTTTAGGTAAATTGCTTCAATGACATTGCCGTCAAATTCGATGATAGAAGCTGTATAGGCATGTGGATAATCGTTGATCTCTCCGCTTTGAATATTGTTAGATTTGGCTCTGCAGATGGGGTTAGTGTGTTATTAGTGATTATTGAAAAATGATGGAAACACGTACAGACCGAGAACATAAAATTTGTCGACTTGTGATCTGGATGATGCGTGAATGGTGATACGAGTACCTCCAATTGGCCCACAAGATCTATCACGTCTCAAAGAAAGTTCAGGGTGAAACGACCAGCTTGGTCTGAAGAAAGTCTTATTACGAGTTTGAAGGTACGTTTTATAACCTAAAGGCTCTAATACGGATGCGTAGAACTCTTCTGATGCTTTCAAGTTGGTACATGGAAGGCTGATATGATACAGACTCATTTTGTGTAAATTTTGGGATGGTGAAACAAGATTGAGTGTACTGGGCGAAACTGAAGTGTGTTCAATATACACTCGAAGCTTATTAAAGCGAAGTGCCGGATCGATCATGTTTGTCGGCTTTGTTGTCTGGATTGCTAGTAAGTGTCAGGAAGATAAAGAATTCTTTACAACAAACTCACCCAACAAAGACTGTTTATTTCTCGTCCTCTATCGAATAAAGCCAATCATGTTATGTAATTCCTAAGAACCTAAGCTTCTCCCTATCATCCTCTTCCAAGTCAACATCCATATGATCCTCCCTATCTTTCCCCTCTAGCCCTACGATACCTCTTTCAACTCTCAACATCAACATCCTCATCCTCTCTAATTCTTTCTCAATTTCCCCGTTTTTGGTAACAAGGTTTTCTTGGATATTCTTCTCCGCTTGATCAAAGGGTTCTAGTAATTTCTTGGCAGCTTTACATTGTCCAAGTTTCTCCTTCGCGGCTTTTCGCTTCTCATTTAGTCCCAACAGCTTACTTTGAAGCACTTTGTATTTCGCAGCTTGCTTAGGTGCTTTCGTTTCTGCTTCTTCGCTCCACTCCTCTGGTAATTTCTCAATGTTAGATGACAAGCCTGTCGATTGAGATATTGATTAGCATAAGTCCACTACGCCCTGATTGATATGATTGATGGAACTCACGATAGTCAGCGCCCTTTTCACTCCACTCCTCTCCATTCACATTAACATCTCTCTCCCCTGCAGCCCAGTATAATTGATCGATCTGTTCAGCAACATGTCGCTGTGCCTGCGGAGGGTAGCTGATCTTATTATGTTGTTTCTGGATAGTATTGAGCTTGATTAAAGCTTCATCAATTGCTCGTTGTCGTAAAGTATTCTCTTCCTCCAATATCGAATCTTGCCATTCTTGAGATGGTTGAAGAGGCTGAGAGAGTGCGAAGATTTGTGCGCGTAGGAATGAAGATTTAAGATCAATTATTGTTGGATCGCTGGACTCCATATTTGAATTTGTGGTTGTTGAATTACTCAAGGAGAAGCTGGTGAGACGCGTAGTTTGAACGTGCATGTCGCGTCTTTATTTTAAGGTCATGTGACACAAAGTTCGCACTTTGGATTGCACAAGAAAACGAAATATGACGGTTTTAATATATTGTAAGTATCTTCGTATGCATCATCAGCTTACAGAATTTACAGATTTTGACCAAAAAGTTACAAGTGTATCTCAAAAGATCACTTAATGGATATATGTTCGTCAAGTGGTATGAATAATAGTAATCTATATGCGTCGTCTATGAATACATGCAAGCTCCTCCCGCATTCCTCATCCCGTCAACAGGATTTCTCAAAAGCAAAACATAAAAATGAAGGATGTAAACGCATAGAATGGACACCCAAGAATCCGGCGATGATACTAAAAACTCGTTGCCAGGCGAATGGAAAGACGCGGAACACCTTTTTTCGCCGATCTATGGACAGGCTGTCAACTGTAGAGCAGGGAGATAGGTCATAGCAACGAGGATCTACTGCGACTCAGTTTCTCGGTTCAATCCATTCTAAATATCGTCTTATTGGCCAACAGGAGACTTATTAGCCTCTCGCTGTTTCTGGCGGGCTTCTTTCTCTTTCTTGCGCTGAGCATCTTTCTTGTCCTGACGACGAAGTTCAGCTTCTTGTGCTTCTCTCTCCTGGTTGTCTTTTAGGACTTAAGCCTCCGCTTGTTCTAAAGGCGTTTCTTTCTTGTGATTGAACCACCCCGCAATCCGTCTCTTCATGTTTCCAAATAAGATCTGCCATTCCTCTAGCATGAACTTTGCACCAATGATGAAATCCACAAAAGAATCCAGTTGATCACACACCAAGAAGTCTCTGCGATATATTGTTGAAGAGCCTTTAGGGTTAAACACAAGGTTTCGAATAATGCCAGTGAATTCCATCGCATGTCCGCTGAGACTATATGAGGATGGACTTTTAAAATTGGTTGATATCTCGGCTCCTTTACCAGCCTCTTTGATCCATCTTCTTGAAACTACAAGTGGTATGTCAGACCCCGAATCCAGGCGGCACATGCCTGGCATGATAGTCTGACCTTTGGAAGTTCGAAAGGAGAATTCGCGTTCGAAGGGCTTCTGAAGAAGGTTAACATCAAATAAGGTCTAGACAGAATTCGAGAGGACAGTTCTCATACCTCTCCTTCAAATTTGCCATCCTCGCTGCCTTATTCGTTCTTACTCTTTCGATAGCGACAATGTTTGCGAGACTTTGTGTCGCCACCTGAATTGCAATTTTCTTCCTTCGATGTTAAGTTTGAATCCCGAATGTAACGGCGCACGTGTTCCATCGTGGCCAAGGGAATCTCATCTGGTGTCCGAATGGATAGGCGTTCTTTCGAGGGCAAATCCTTCTCCAAATCCTCCAGCATACTTTCGATCAACGTTTCTCTATCCACGTAGATTAGCGAGCTTTCGAAGCCAAGCGCCTTTGCCTCCTCGAGCTTAATGCTTCCTGGGAAGGTGGCCGAAACCGTCTCCATTGAACTTCCAAACATTGTTGACAATCTAAGTCTGTTGTTGTTAATTTCAGAGATGCAAGTGGGAAAATGCGGCTGCAACCCTGATTATGGCTGGAGTAAATCTTATATGTTTGTGGTGTCAGCTGCACGCAGGCATCACGAACTGCTTCAACTACAACAAACCCGCAATTATGAGAGGATATAACGAAATAGCAAGTTTTATGAGCAGATATCCCGAATCTGTAATTGTATCACGATTCTCAGAATTGAACATCCAAAACATTATTTACCTCCAAGCCGAGATCTTTGGACTTCAAAAAGACCTCAAAGAGTTAGAAGATGCCAGTGATAGATCACCAGATGCTGGCCGAGCAAAATTTTCCAGGGACTGGTTTGAATTCAGTACTGCCGATGAAGTAGATGGATCGGAAGAGCAATGGAAATTAGTACTGAAGATCCGGGAGAAATTGAAAGAATACAGTATGTGTGTGAACTGCACGAATTCGAGCCCATGAACTGACCACAACCTGATACTAGATGAAGCCATATTCCTCTGGACTCAGATCTCGAAGAGTTCATCACCGCATCCAAAGCATTTGGCTAAATTCCAGGAATAGATGAAACGTCCTTCCATGGGTGGTGTTTTTCTGATTGGAAGAGACCGGAATATTTGGGCTGATGGAAAGGATCTGGTTGCCATTCAAGAAAAAGTACCCGAGAACATATTCTTCGAATTATGGGCCAACACAATCACAGCCATATACCATTACTCTGTAGGAAGATTTTAAAAGGTAATTTTCACTCCCCCAATCTGAACCATTGGCTTTTTCTAAAACCTAGTTTGCAGAAACCAGATATCGAGACGACAGACTATGCGCCGAATATAGTTGACTACTCCGATACTGCAATCTTTCGTATTGTGTCATTATGGCATCGATACTTCCTGTGATGACAATCGTAGTACTGTATCTAGTCGCTTCGATGGTGAAACGTTTAGCACTCGTTAGAATATTCACCACAATACTTTCCGTGTGTATATGGTTCATGACGGATGGAAGATTGGTTGAGGTTTTCTCTGCAACTTCAGCGTATGTCTTCTGCCTTCACATATGCAATCCAACTGACTATAGGAAGTTTTGCCGCTGTACAAGTTGTGTTTATCAGTACTAACATAACGTCCGCTTGAGGTTAATGGGTAGTCTGACCTTAAGGTCTTGCAGTGTTGTTGATGAATGTGTTGAACTGGTACCCCCTGCGATCTTCATATAATACTGTATCAGTCCTGCTTTGCGATATGTTGCTGATTTGGCGCTCTCACGCTCTCACGTTCTTTATCCTCTAACAGGATGTTTCTCTTTTGCAAATGAACACTGGACTCTTTGAATAGGTTAAGAGAATGAGATTCCTCTTAGCCCTAAGTGATGTCGAACCGATCAACTCTATTCTGAAAGGATTTCAGATATGACGTCAAAGATGGAGACAATCAGTCCCACAAGCGTGGTGAAATAGAGTTCGCTTGTCTTTTAAATGCTATCAATATCAGTCTTTGTCAACTTGGGCCATTTTGTCCTAACGATGGACAACTCAAAGAGACCAAGTTCCCCATGAATGGTATTTTTAAAAGTATCGTGAATCTCATTCTCAGCTCTGAACAACACGCCACAAAAAACTTCAGACAAGCATGACCGACACTTCCTCTTACACTAGTTCAGTTGTCAAAAGCTTTGGAGTCAAGCAATTGCGACCACGAATAATTCAGGCGACATCCGGGACGGAGGCTGTCTCAAAAGATGGAGGTTACTCTATTTCAGCTCTCGAACAAGCAAAACTTAATGTCGAGACTAAACATGCCCTGAACCGGCCTAAGTGATGTAGAGATGGATCGCATGGGTTCTACGCAAACCGATAAAAAGGTTGAAGATCGCGTTCGCCGCGTCGATCTTGTAATTTTTGGGATCTATAATCTATTATAGATCGATGTACTGGACACGTCTGTGTAGCACATTAGGAAAGTGTAACAATATCGGAAAACATGTTCCGATATGGAAAGTGAACACCCCGAAAATAACATGTAAGCTTATTGACCGGTCAACACGGTTCCATGTGACTATACTATATATACGAAAAGAATCTTACAATTTGGATAGTAAAACCATCGTGAGATTATATAAGAAAATGTACAGAAAAGGATAAAACTTAATATCTGAGAGGTGGACAACTTTGCTCCGATAACAGGTATCACGTGCCATACTGCTGTCCTGACTCCAAAAAGTCACAGATCATCATTAACGTCACCGATTGCTTCGGTAAGTGCCATGTTGCCATTAATATGCATTGTAGGATAACTTAAAAATCGTACAGATGTGTCCGGAAATACGACGTTAACCACTGATGATGAATTTGAAATTTTTTGCAAGGATGAAGAAGAACTTGCCTTTTGCTGCTCGACAAAAGTAAGTGCCAGCTTATCTTATGTGTTTATATGATGACTTTCTGATGCGGTGGAAATATCTTTTCGGAGTAGCTACTTGCGAAGACGTGGTTTGACAGTAGAGGAACCCCTTTGCACAATCTGTGGAATGTCTCAATCTAGAATATGAACGAGCGACTTCATAGGCTATGGAGATGTTAAGAATTAACGGATCATGAATGATGAGAAGATGGACGAGAGGAATGTTTTCGCTTTGGAGAGTAGCTAAATACCATATTAAACAATGGCATATTATCAAATTTCTCGTTTTCCCTTTGATGTTGTGTATCCAGAGGCTGATAACACATGAAACAATACCCAAATTACTCAACCGCAGTTGCACTTAGTCAAGCATCCACTCGAAAAACCTCGAGACCGGCCTAATCGCAAGTTGCATCTGGGACAGTAGCGCCCTGAGAGCCTTCCTCTGCTTCCACGTTTACTCATGTTTTGCAATTTCCTCGCTTGTCCCCTCTCTCTTAGCCGCCTCTTCAATTCTCCTTTTCTCTTCCTCTACTCTCTTTTTAATTTCTTTTCTCTCCATCATCATTTTAGTTACCCGATCCAACCCAGCATTGGACGGACCCATCTCTATGTTTCGATGTTCCATGTTTCGAAAAATCGTCCCCGTACCATGCAATTGCCGATGATTACCATAATAACTCAGATGGTCGATCTCGCAAAAATCTTTAGTTTCATTTTTTTATATATATCTTTATGTCTTGCACAGAAAGGCCCGATTGCAAAGCAAACAATGTTCCAGCTTATCTGGTTTCAAGAAGACGAACTGCGAGTAGAGTTAGCATGAGCTGTGCGGGGTCGAAAGGATATTCACTCTTCGCGCTGAGCGTCTAGACATCATCTGTCTACAGATGTGGCACATAGGCGTGTCTGACATTCTAAAATTTCTCTCTTGTCTTAGAGGTAGATTTCGATGATTGATGGGATATACGGTGAATGGCAATGATGATGTGATTGATGTGTGAGGTTCATCTTGATCCCATCTACAGGAACACAGCCGTTATATAATTGGTTACCAAGTAATCACTTGAATTAGTAATAACATTCGTTTAGTGTCATTCTGTGCTTAGGCTGTTGAATTTGACAATGAGCCACGTCACTAGCAACCCTGAGCAATTTTTACGGAAACTTTGGAACTCAAAATGTAACCCCAATCTATCTTTCGACTATTTAGTGAGTGTAAACAATACCACTTATGAACCGGAATTCTTGATAACGACTAAGATCTTGATAAACTCCGGTAATAGACTCTTGAGGTAATATTCCATCATCTGACAAAACGCGGACGCTGTACGCAAAGAACTATTTCTCCTCTTGTACAGTGTAATAAATGAAACTTCGCCATCAGAATATCCGGAACTCATTTTCATTGAAATTAGTTGCAATAACAAGCTGTTATGTATTATTATGTGCTAGCATTATGTACCGCCGTTTGCCATCTCTTCACTCAACATCACCAATACCCTCGTATTCCCATCTTTCACCTTAAACTGCGATTGAAAATCCCCCAATTAACTCCTTACCAACCTTGACAACTACATCCCCTTGAGCACTAACCTGGGTGTTCGCATTTGTACCATACTGTTTTCCATTGCCACTCGCGCTACTGTCCAATCCCAAGAAGACAACCCTCTCAATACTTACCCCAGCATCATATCCAAAATGACCAGATACATCAAAAGTTTTTCCATCCCAGTAAAATTCAATTAATGAATATCCTTCTTGCACAATACTTACTCCATCATCTAGATACAATTCTCCTTTAGCTGTCCCATCAGCACCAACTGGAACGATGATTTCAAAGTTTTGTTTCCTGACTTCTGTGGTAGTCATCCCGCTTTCGATACGTTGAGGAATGATGACTCCACCGCGATAATGGAGGGGTATATCTGTGATATTTTGATCGGTAATTTGGATTGTGTTTGCATGGCCAGTCACTAGAGCATGCGTGTAGAAATCGTAGTATATGTCCTTTGGAAGATACAAATCCACAGTCGTAGAATTACCCTCCATAACAGGACTAACAAGAATTCCTGGCCCGTAGAAATATTGTGTTTCCAATCCAAAGGTGGCAGGATCAGATGGGTAAATGTAAAACATAGGATTGATAAGTGGCGTTCCATCAACGGATTGTCGATACAAAGATGTGTATATGTAATCTATCAATCGATAACGTATATCGATCGCTTTTTTAGCTGCTTCGGTGACGGCAGGCCAGAGATAGAATTCCTGGCTAATGACTGGGGGATAACTGTTGTGATCACGATAAAATGGGGCGAAAGCACCGAGCATGGCCCAGCGAGCACATAGTTCCTCGTTAGTATCTTCCGCGAATCCGCATACATCGGCGCCAACCATGGGAATTTGATATATAGATGCAAAAGCTAACATGCCACGGATAGACATACGGTAGTGGAGCCAGTCACTGAAATTGTCTCCAAGCCAATGGCCTACTTTAGTGCCCGCACCGGCAAATGTGCTGCGTGTAATGATCAAGGGACGATCTTCCGGCCGGCGGTTTGCCATTGCGTCATAAGAAGCGGTCGACATCATGGTTCCGTAGAGATTATGGGTGTCGTACATGGCGAGACCGTTTTGGTGGATTACATCTGTATTGATTGTTTGGTTGGAAATTCCTCCTTCGGCGGCGTTCCAGGAAGGGAGGTACGCTGCAGCATTATGAATTGCGTATCCGGGGTAAAGTAAATCGCGTCCGGGCAAACCTTGCTGTGTCCCTGATTCTCGTTTTGAAGGAGTTATTTGATTCGGCAAAGCAATCTTGGGGTCTCTGCTAGTAATTGATCGTCTGCTGCTTGCATCTGTACAATTGGTTGTTCCAGAAGGCTGGAATGTGCAGGGAAACCCGGGTAATGAACGAGGTGGTGTTCTGACTGCAGGTGGATCAGGAGGAAATCCTACTGCTGATGCGTATGGATTCTCGCATGGGAAGTAACATGGGAAATTTGATGGTTCATTCATATCGATCCAAAGTCCATCAACATCAACGCCAGTCGCTGGATCGAAGAATGTAGAAAACTCATTGTTCCACCAGCTTACAACATTGCTGGAAAACCAATCTGGGAATACAGTAACTCCAGGCCATACGACGCCAAGCCAGAAAGATCCATTATTTCGCTTGAGAAAAACATTATCGACAGCTCCAAGATCGTAAGCAGGGTTGTTTTGATATGCAACTGCGGGATCAACCATAAGGATTTGTTTTTGGTCATGATTGTGAAGATAGTGATTGATGTCTTGCATCATATCTAATGGAAAACGCTCAGGATCGAGAGTGAAAGTCTTTCAGATATTAGTTATGTACGTTTCAGGCATGACATACTCCTTACCTTTCTTGCATCCATATAATCAATATCTGTCCACATAACTTCCAGAGGGATTTCTGCCTTTGAATAATTATAGATGACTTCTGCGACTGCGAAAGCATCCTGATAACCATA
Source organism: Botryotinia convoluta (assembly GCA_004786275.1). Taxonomy (NCBI): domain Eukaryota; kingdom Fungi; phylum Ascomycota; class Leotiomycetes; order Helotiales; family Sclerotiniaceae; genus Botryotinia; species Botryotinia convoluta. The sequence goes on along the minus strand of PQXN01000128.1, from coordinate 18,487 downwards.
ACGACAATTATGGAACCCAAAACCCCAATAAGGCATCATTGCGGGTAGGCCAACAAGCTCTGAATACTGCTGAGACAGAACAATGGGATCGGGTCCGGCTAGAAAGTAAAAGTCTAAAACGCCCCCAAGAGTATTATACTCAAGATACTGATTTCTCCCATTTGTATTGTTGATCATTATATCCATACCATTGGAATTCATGAAAAATACTCCATGAGTACCACCAGTTCTATGTTCAAAATATACCGGGTGGTTACCGTATAAATTGCTACCTGCAGGAGTTCCATAGGCGTCACGAGACCACAGCGTGCGGATATAATCTGTAGTGTTTAAACGGAATGCATCGGAATGTTCGCCAAGACCATATAGATTTGGGTTGGACGGTAATTTCGTTCTCAATCTCAAGTATTGCGATTCAAATACAAGACTTGCAGCGGAAGTGTCGAACAAGACTTCGCCTGTCTTTGCTCGTGTAATTGAGAATGAGAATGGAGAGCTAACATAATCGAATTTGATATTGGCATCCTTGGAATTGGCTGACGATCCAGTAGGGCGAGGGAAGACTGATTCAGGAACTTGGTACACAACATTGGCAGGATCTTGGATCAGCACATGTATGCGATCATCTAGTACTAGTAAGCAAGAATAGAAGTCTTGATATGAAGTCTACCAACCTGTTTCATATACCACTTTTAAGGATAGACCTTTCAAGTCAGTACCGTAAGTGTTGCAAGCAGGTCCAGCCAGGGTCAGATCTGCGAAAAGTGTTGATCCTGTTGTCTTGACATTAGAAGCTTTGTAACCTGGACATTTCGAGAGAGGAAGTGTGGCATTAGCATGCTGGCTTGTATCACGACGTAAGAAGTCAATATTTGCTGCTGAAACAGCTCTTGCTGTAAACAACAGCCAAAAAAGTATAGTCTTGACCATGTTGATTAACTTGACGATATTGATTGATTATTCCAAATGTCCGTCACTTCTTATACTCCGTCGACCTGGACGGGGGATTAAGGGGCAAATTCAAAGTAGGAAGTTCACTTGTGATCGACGTGGAAGCTTGCATGTATACGGATGTAACCGTGCATGAGACAGGTTGACAACAAATTTTGACATGCAAGTGATAATTCCTAGAACGCCATTGTGTATGCAGGTCTTAGGGTGAATCGCATCTCGATAGTTTTTTGATAGGCGAAGACGACGAAGATCGCTAGAGACGAAAATACTTTAGTACACTTTTCCTCAGCCGCTGGTCGTCAAAATAAGTCTTAGTTTAAATTTGCTATTGGAAGAAGCAATGCGCAAAATTGAACGGGCCGATTTACACAATTTACCCCTCATTTTGTCTTCATCCCCGCGAATTCTGCATGAAAGATGACGGGTCGTCTTGGTCCCTCGCTAGTCTCTACCCCACAATAACACTATTTTGCTAATGACATGGAATTGAATCCTTTGAGAGATGAGGGGGCACAAGCTAACGCCTGGTCAATTCTCACCTGCACCGGTCGGGTTGTTTGTCGACGCCTGTGAAAAGGTTAGCAAGCAGCCAGTGATATCGGATACGTATGTGCTTCATATGCGCTCCTATACGCATGGAAATTAAGGATGCAACATGGAATATTTCACCGCTTGGCATCCAGGTTGTTCAAAGATTGAGATGTTGTACGGGGGAGGTCTACCGACGTAGGCATGTAACGTGAAGGTTCTCGTGTCATGTCATGTGTTCGTCGGTGTTTTTTCGGATAAAAGTCATATGACAAGAGTCTTGGCATATATTGTCTGCTCGCTATCATCATCCGACGGTTGAGTCCATTCTCGGTTGAGTCCATTCTCGGTTGAGTTCCATTCTGAGACCACTTCTCTGCTAATCTGCTAACTTCCCCGGAACTTACATGAAGACCATTAAAAACTTTAATTTTCCCCTCAAAACTTTCTGAATCTATGAATTTGTTCTCATGGCCGGATATGTTCAAAATCGGTGCCAAGGTGCATAGTCTACTTCCTTGGTGACACTGTTCTGTTTGAATCTTAATGCTTTGACATCTATATCGGACCTCAGAAGCTTCCCATTCGCTTTGAGTTCCGCTGCACTCGCATATAGTTGTGCTATAGTTGCAGCCTCAACGAATGGCCTATAGTGTTCCTTTTGAGAGCATGAATACTGGCAGGACTAGACCAGTTCATGGTTTCTTTACATCGAGGACTTCAAATTCCTTTATCGAACATGAACATCTTTGCGACAGTGTCTATGGACTCCCGGGCATTCCGATATTTGATCGGGTAAGTAGAACTTATTTGCCGACCCGGATATGAACCGATATATCCGACGCAGCCGGAACATCCGAGTTATGGCCGATACCCATTATTAATTATTTATCCAGAAGAAAATACTTCTTCTTGATTCGGTCTTCTAACATTGTAGAAGAATACTCTACACTGGTTTTTGTTTGTACCCGTCGGCTTCAACGGCATTATTTCGGTACACTTTTCCGCACAATCACGGGTGTAGTCAGATAAAATTTTCGCCCCACTAACTCCTGATTGAAGCAATGTTCTTTTGAGATGCTATTCACATTTTAGTGGTATAAAAACTAAGATCATCTCGTAGCTATTCAGTTCGGAGGCTAGACTATCTTATCAATTGTAACTATCGTCTCCTGCCACCCGCATATTCATGCAAAGCAGACTCACAATCCTGCATAATGGAGTCGCGCATCAATGGAGAATTACCCCGGATGACGATCCAAGTCCCACACGATGCTGAGGAATTATCTTTTGAGGAGAAAAACATCACGAACGAGCAGCTGGAGTCATTCACGACGTTTTCAAATTCTACTTTTGATATGGATACATTCTTACAGGATAATCTAGATATCAATTCTCAATGGCAAATGGTGGACCCGGTCCTTCCGCCTCCATCCGTTGTAGAGCCAGGCAATGGCCCTTGGGCATTTGATACGGCTAACAATAACTTTTCAAGCACTTACTTTCCGGAGCCAGCTGCGATGGATTTCTCTTTCAATAGGTGCAATACTCTTGGTGGTCATCTTCCAAATCTCGAGTCTGACGGGTGGCTTACATCATTTCTTGAGTCACCCGAGTCGATACTTTACCCCTCTTCGGAAGATAATTCATTTACAGAGCCGCAATTAACTTGTGAGCCTGTTCAATCTAAAGTTCAGATGCCTTTTGAGAATAGAGGCCTGAATAGTGGTGCATCTGAAAGAGATTCGCCAATTGATGAGGTTAAAAAGGAGGTGCCCGAATCGGTACCATCAGAGTCTCGGATAGAACCCTCCCATGCTGAGGATCAAGCAACTTCATCCCTTAATGGAACAACTGTGGCAACTCCTCAAAACATGGAAGACTGTTTGATAAATTTTCATAGTGGAGTAAAAGCGCCGAAGAGAAAAAGAAAAGAGTTCAATCGACGGGAAAAGTTGAAAGTTCATTTGGTTAGACAAGCTGGAGCGTGTCAAAGTTGTCGAGCTCGTAAGGTCGAGGTAAGTTGAGTTAATAATCTCTATATTCATCACCGGAGTAAGGATCTAATATTGCAGTGTACATCTGATGGCGTTTGTGATCGATGCTTCAAGTTGGCTGGTGATCCACTTATGGCTCAACAAATATGCATCAGACATAAATTGAAAGAAGTATACCTTGGAGTTACAGGTAGCCAGAACCACCCAAAGATACCCTTCTAGATACTGACTCAACATAGATGTCCAAACTAGATTGCTCACGTCTGGGAAAGCGCAAGTATATCAGCTACTTGGTGCACTTGAAGGTCATATGGCAAAAGTTGAACTTCGTGCCGACTGTTCCATGGCAAATTTTCCATGCCGCTCGCTTCCTTGCAAAGTGATGGTTTGTAGATCTGAGGATTTTTGCCGGTGGAGAAGTTTGACAAAAATGAACGGTGTTTACATAACGCACAAGTCGTTGCGAGACAAGACATATCTAGTTGTACCAGACTCACTACCCACCGTCGATGAACTCGATTTCTTCGGCCGGGAAATCCTACTATCTTCTCCCGAGAGCCACTCTGGAAAAATAACACACATCTTGGATAAATTTCTCTACATCTATTGCAAACAATATTTTGGGTCGCATCTGGTGAGTTGTATTGTTCTAAGAAAATTTGGATTCTGATTGACCAATAACAGGCATGTCTATGTAATGCTGCATTCAGAATCACGAGCTTAAATAGCCTTGTTTTCTATGGAGTGGCAAATATCCATTGCCATCCTCATGGCCAGCTTGATGTAGTCAACACAATCAATGATACTTTCTCTCCAGATACCGTCCGTGAACAAGTCCGCCTTAAAGCCTCCGAGGGTCTCGAGGAAGCTGAAAAGTATTTCTTTTCCGAAATTGAAAATCTCTGCAAGAAGTCTGCAAGCAACAAACAAACGCGTATTATTGCCGGTATATGTTTGTTAAGACTGATGCTTTTCTATCGGGAACGAGTCGTACGAATCGAGTTGAGATCTAATCTTCCAAGATGCAAGACAGATGAAGACCTGAAAAATTGCATTCACCCCGGGAAAACAGATCCTCAAAAACGATCCGAACAATGTGGTTTCATGTATAAGCAATTGGCTGTGGCATTCAGTACTCTCTGTAGAGGTGATAACACGCCATTGACCACTGACTGGGAAGCTGAAGCTGCTGGAGGAGTAGCTCCAGATGCTCCCATGCTTGCGAATACTTTCTCGGAACTGAAGATCGCATATACGGAATTTTGTAAGCGGTCCCCACAATCCTGATCCGAAGCATTACTAACAATGATGTAGGTGAAAAGAAATTAACGCATAGGGATGATAATGTATTTAAGACTTTGATCGTCGATCCAGCCGAGAAAGAGCGGGAACGAGTAGCGAAGAAACAATCGAAGCCGCTCAAAGTTCGGAAACAGCCCAAAGGTTGAGGATACTTGTCGATTCTTCAATTAGCCTTGACCAACTTCATGGACAAACCGCTCTCCTCCAAACCCCACGGGGCTCGTAGCAGCGTTATCCACTAGAAGTTCGTCACGTTGGTGCTTTCAAATCCTGGCACATGATTATTTGATCAACATCCAGGAAGGTTGGCTGCACTGGTTTGGATTTATTTTGGCTTTTTTGTACGCTCAAGAATTTCCATCCAGAGCTTGACCTATTTTCACCTCTAGCGTAAGCGAATTAGAAGCATAACTATCACAAAATTTACAGCCATGATATTACCGAGAGCGATACCGATACTTCCTCTCCCAGTCGATTGTTACAAGACATGCCCTCTTCTGCCTCTTCACACAACACGAATGGTAACTAGACCTCCGACCTCAAACGATTCCCGGCTTCTAAAAACATGTCATCCGAATGCGAATAGTCGAAGAGAAAGAATTGATGCAATTGTGTGCCGGGACATATATTGTCTGGGGAGTCAAAGGCGAAGTCCCATACTTCTGAGGCAACGGCGGATTTCGACACTCCACACAAACCCATCATTTATGGACACTGTTTTATGCCAAAGTAGTGGAGATAGAAGTTATTGATAATAACAGTTGGTGGCTAGAAAAAACTCTGGATGATGAATGTTCCGGTACTCTCAAATTTTGGAATGGTTGAATGAAAATGCAAACGATAAAGAGAATATACATGTATTTTAAGTATCTCAACCTATCTACACAAGGATATCGTCAGAGATGTAATCATTAAATTCGACAGCAGAACAACTGATCATCAAATAAAAGGCGTAGATCGGCCCGTTAAATCCTTCGCCCCAACCTTTTCCTACCCTCGCATCATGATACGTGAGATGTGCTTCACGATACATCCGTAGCTCACACTACGAGTTTGAATGCAAATTGAATACTCCATTTGTGTCTTTTCACAAAACTAAAGATGTAAGATAGGAAACATGCAACATGCAACATGCAGACTCTGAATTTTGACTTGCTTCAATACTTGTCCATCTTTGCAATTGAATTGAATTTTCTTCCCATGAAGAATATCCACACGATGCACTGTTTTCATTTTTGCATGCATGTATACCTCTGCTCCATACTCCTCATATACGGCGCAACCTCAATGACAGAAGGATAAACGAACACGAACACGAATACGATACCCATCACATCGAAACCCACCAACCCATTCATTTACTTTCACGAAACCAAACTCAGACTAATCTGAAAGAAAAGAACTCTGCACTTTATTAGAAGACGCCCGAGATGAATCCGTTTTAGAGACTCCATTACGCACTACAGTGTATGATGTTATGTTAGAGTTAACAAAGAGCTAGATTCATCATGATCAAGAACCTCTTCCAATAGTCCTCTAACCAGCCTTACCTCACCGACCTCAAGTACAACTATAATGAACAAACCCCAGTCCACAGTCCCAGGTCTCGACACCAGCCTCCAATTCTCAGCATTGTGAGTTTTTCTTTCATTCATTCATTTAACCATTGTTGTTGTATCTATTGGCTAGCCCATACACACATTATCTATCAAGGACGGACGAAAGCGAGACAGGCGAGGAAAGATGCGGATTTGAAGTTATACGATGGATTAAGATTGGATTCGCGAGTTTATGTTTCCGTCGGGGATGGAGAGGGAGAGGGAGATGTATATGGGTGATGGGTGATGAATGGAATGTGGAGGAGTTGAGGAATCGGGATGTTGTGGAGTTTTTGGTGGAGGAAGGGAGAAGGGATTGAGTTGGAGATGGGAGAGATGTCGAGGAAATTTTTTTGAGTATTTTGGGATGAGGTGAATCAGGCGTTGTTCTTTGTAAAGGGGGTTTTGCACCGCGTGATCTGGATATTTGGAGAGGGAATATTGGTGTTCGAGAAATGAATAGCTACGCTTGTAATCATGATTAAATACCGTAGTTCCATGTGTCATAATTTCATTCTTGGAGAGTATTTAGTATTTATCAAAAATTATCCAGTCGGGCATTCCAGATCTTCAGCACGCTTGTGAATTCGAAAACATCGCATCAAAACCATATCACAACATCTGGATACCACCCAAAGTCTCCTTGTAAATATCAGATTCACCCTTATGAAAACTTCAAATATCCCAAGTTTATACACAAATGAAAAGCTTCGATAAGCTAGATACAGCCATCCAACCACAACGTGCAAGAACCATTCTAAGCTCAGAATTTTCATCGTCAAGTTCCCATTTTGCTCGGGACAAATTTGATCAATCTACTGTCCGTGGATGCATTTTCACGATGAAATCCTTGTTGTACGATATTCCACCTCCGGAAGTAAATATTCCCTCCTTGAGGACTTCGATGTCGAAACGTCGGACAATCTTTAGAAAGTATGTTAGTTCTTCTCACCATTGATACTTTAATCAAGCCCTCCTTCACTTCTCACTTCTCTCTTCCACCTACTATCCACCTTTCTCCTACCTTGCTTACCCGTTTATCCCATCAAGTACTCTCCCAATTTTCAATTCTGGATGTTCCAAGAGCGAACGAAATCAAACCACTCACCTCAGAAATCAACTTGTAGGTTTCCATCAATGCAATCTCCTTTCCCAAGCAAACTCTTGGCCCCACTCCGAAAAGGAACATACCATGTTCCAATTCCACATCTCTACCATTCATCCAGCGCTCTGGCCTAAAATAATCTGGGTCGGGGCCGCTTTCTTGTGTCAGCGGGAAAGAGATGGGAAAAAAAATGCAGTGAGGGGAGAGAAGGCACCAAAGCGTAAGCTTACAACAAGATTGGATCCCTTTGTACGACCATAGCATGGCACGTAATATCCGTTCCCCCTGGCACAAAAATTCCACTGATCATCTTGCCCTCAGGCGGAACAATTCTCGGAAGCCAGTTGTTTACGCTGGGATGTAAACGCATGCCTTCTTTGACAGCACCGATTAGATATGGAAGATGAGCTCGTACTTCTTCATCCTGGATTGGCGTTGAAAGTAAATTCTTCGATTCAGCTTCACGAATTTGAGCCAGCGCTTTAGCGTAACAACCGGGTGTTGTAGCTAAGAAACGGATAGTGGCGCCGAGGGTAGTACCGGTAGTGTCAGCGCCGGCTTGGATGAGAAGGGTCATGTTGGAACGTTTTTGTAGGGGAGTAAGTGGTTCGTTGTTGATTCTTGCGTCGAGACAACTGCAAAGTTTAGTGCAATGCCCCTTGGCCCAAAATTTGAGATGAAAATACTCACTGTTGTAAAAAGTCTGGCTTCTCTGGATATAAGCCCTGAGATATTTCATATTCGCGCTGTGTGATAGCACGGTCGGCTTCATGAATTAGAAATCCTACACCACGTTTACTGCTGGGCTCGGGTAATACCCATGAAGCAACTCCTGGAATATTTATTATGTATTTTCGAAAGAAGGTGAATCTGGCCGCAAATCCAATGAAATCAAGAGATTCTCTCCAGTGGTGGAGTAAGTCTCGTTCATCTCGACTATTTTTTACGAAGCCCCATGGTTGACCAAATAAGAACACCGTCATAATATCGGCCGCGAATTCTCTGTCAAGGGTAAGCTTATATTCCAAGTAGGCAAGGCAATGGATAACGTACGCTACCTTATCACTGAGATCAACTGTTTCGCCTGCATTTGCCTTTTCAGTCATAACCTTGGTGAAAAGGAGGATTTGGTCATCCATGCCTTTTTCCCAATCTTTTCGCAGTTCTCCAATTGCCCACTGAAGTTTCTATGTCAGCGATAATAGAAAAAGCTCCTGAATCAGTTGGGACAACCGAAATATCATTAATTTATTCTCATTGATAATAGAAATGAAACTTACCGGTGCAGCACCTAATGCTTTTCTTAAAGGTGTATGTTCGACCGATGAAAGGGAAGTAAATAGATTCCGTGGCCCAAAAAGACCAGTACCATAGAAAGTAGACTTTTCGTTAAGGCTTCGGTCCCAATATATCTCTTTCAATGCGGATGGTCGTGGAAAGAGGAGCATCTCAGGGGCAACGCGAATTGGTGCATCTCCTAAGAACTATTAGACCAATTTCTAGTTATCATTATAATCTGAAAAGCTCGACATACTTCCATATTTCTCGATCAGGCCATCTACCCATTGATGTTCCCATCTTCTCACCGAAATAATCGCCAGAGGGAGAGAAAAGCAAGATGAATACCATAGCCCGCGAAACTTCGCCAAAGGATGGAAGTATAAATTGTAAATTATACGATAGGCAATAGAAGTAAGTAATGTGAGAATCAGAAAATTCAACGTTGGGTAAACATCGATATTGGAGAGAATCATTTTGACTGAATGATGGTAGATAACATTGAACATCACATCACATCACATCGGGCAACAAAAGCTGGATGTCCATTATACAAATATACTTTCAAGCACCCAGGAGGTAATCTTCAACCGGATACTCTACCAAGAGATGCTTCCGAGGTGTGTCATATTTTCTAGGTATCTATCTCCCGAGTTCATCGATAAGAGACAATCTAATAGGCTTGCAAGTGGTGACATGGGTGATCTTGCCCCTTTTGTCTGAACATTCCGATGCGTCGTTTCGACAGTCAACGAGTCAAGTACCGAGGGGGGTATTACAGTCTGTCGGGGCACTTGCCAAGATTGTATTATTATTCTGGATTTTACCCCTCACGAAATTTTGCTAGATGAGCCACCACCACCACCACCACCCTGCGAACTGCAAACTGCGACGGATGATCAGAGCCATGGAAATCATGACTCGTTGGGATGATGACATATGCTGATCATTATGAAATGCAATCGTTCAGCTCTCATCATCTTGCGAGTGGATGGTGGGCTGCCAAAATGCTAACTAGTAACCTCTCGAAGAAGTATGACTGCATATGTTGATTAAAATTGCATATGCACGAAGCCGATAAATTGGATCATTGACTCAATTGCCGTTTGATGATAAATCAACATTCAACCAACCAGTTCTTCCATAGTTGAAAGATAACCGGTATAAACGGTATTAACGGTGATACGTTGTCATTTAATGTTGTTACCCGCAAAGGAAGGAAGGAAAGAAATGAAAGTTGACGGAGCGGGAAGGTAATTCTGATCAGATTATGCACGGACCATCAGGTTAAATTGAAGGTCACGTTTTTATATTCTCACATGAGCAGAGAGGAGAGAAGTTCCTTCCCTTTGAAGGGCAGTTACTAGATATCTACCAGGTATCTACTACCAAGTAAAGTATGCTTGGTACTTGGAGCAAACGGAAGAAAATTCAAATGCTCTCTTAATTCCACCTCCACCCATTTCCAATTCATATCAGAGATGGGGTTTTGATCTTTCTTCCCATCTTCACATTCATTCATTTCTCATCATTTCTTCAGTCAATCCTTTAAACCCCCATTCCTTTCTTTACATAAAATGCTTCTCCGGTATAGAAGCAGTCTCTTCTCTGCCATTGGGGCTCTCTTCATTCTTTGGACGTTGTTAAGAAATTACGCGAAGATTGTAAGCCATGTGGTTGAACAATATAAAGGTACAGTGACAACGGAAATTGTGAAAGGACCAGGTTTTGAACAAGTACCTACCATTCAAATTATCGATCCTCTGGTGATTGAAGTCCCAGAATCACAAGAAGACTTGTTCCCCGCTCCACCAAAAGCTCCACTTGGTCCGCCGACCCTCATCGAACCTACAATTGTGAGCAGCAGAGTTACCATTCATTTGTCAATACAAAACCCCGAGGCCACGACAACAGCGAAATCCTCTTCAGAAACCCCAACTTCGACTGCAACGTCCATCATTCAGGATGAGTTCGTGAAAGAGAACGCGAGACTTGGACAGTAAGTTTGTAAGAGCTTTGTTGGACTGTCTGTTTGCTGAATATCTTTGTCAGGGAACCAAGTGCGGGTAAAATTTATGGGAACACCCTGGATGGAGTTATAGGAACGGGCTCGCATACCGAATCTCACTTATCAAATCTCAAAGAGATTGGTGTCTGGAAATCGTATGGCAAATCGAAACCACTTGAGTACAACCCATATCCCGACTATAATAGTGAAGTTTGGAAGTCAAAGAATAAAGGATCCTATGTACCATGTGACGGAGCAGATGGACCAATTAAAAACATCTTGGCGTTCTCAGGACATTCGAAAGTTTTCGAAGAACCGCAGATGGGATCATTCTCGCTTTTTGATATCGACAGTAATTTATGCTTCGAGAGAGAGACTAGGCTTGGTTTATACGGATATGCGGAAGGTTTCGTGGGCTCAACTAGTACTGGTTTACTCGCTGGGACAAGTAGGCATGGACGCGATGTGCCTACGAAAATACAATGGGATGATATTAATTGGGGATCGCTTCAAACTCAATGCGTTGAAAAGAACACGAACCGATACCTGATTTCCGAGACCTCCGAGCAACTTAGTGGAGAAATCATGATTTCTGCTCAGAATGCATCGTCGGCATGGAATGACTCGAAGACAAAAGAAACCAACACCAAGAAGAGAGTACTTGGAACTATCGTTAATCGAAACCAGGATGATGATAATGGACAGAAAGATCATTTCATCAAGGCACACCTAGCAAAGGCAGTCAAAGCCGCACTTGATGCCAAAGAGCCTTTCAAACCACGTACAGCAATTATGATTCGATCGTACTCTGGAAAGAAGTGGAACGACAATGACAAGCAAAATGTTCGTTCGCTTATTACAGAGCTAGCTTTGAAATCTGGAGGGGAGTACGAGGTTTTCTTGCTCGTGCATATCAGAAACAGTACCATTGCCATAGAGAACGACACAGACTATATCGAAGCTCTTCAGAAGAATGTCCCCAAAGAATTTCATGATATCGCGGTGCTTTGGAATGAAGCTTACGTACAGGGATTCTACCCACTCATTCCAAAAAAGGTTACCAACGTACACCAATCTCAATGGCTCCCTGTTCAGATCTTTGCACTTGATTACCCACAATTTGACTTTTATTGGAATTGGGAAATGGATACTCGATATACTGGCAATCATTATGATCTTCTCGAGAGACTCACAAAGTTTGGAATGGACCAACCAAGAAAATATCTATGGGAACGAAATGAACGATATTATATCCCTTCGATACATGGCTCCTACAATACTGAGTTCCGCAAGTCAGTTGAAATTCTCTCAGGTAAAGATACCATATGGGCTCCACCAAAGATTGCAAATGTCGTTCCCACCGGTCCACCGCCGCCTGTTTCAGACCCAGCACAAGATAATTATGAATGGGGCGTTGGCGAAGTGGCAGACTATATATCCGTTGCACCGATGTTTAATCCAAATGGCACTGGATGGGTTGGAAGAAACGATGTCTGGGGGTTCGATGGACATAACGATACTCCTCGTCGTACAACCATAATCACTCATTCAATGTGTAGCAAGAAGTTGCTGGATGCTATGCATACTGAAAATCTTAAAGGTAATCATGTCAGCAGCGAAATGACACCTCAGACAGTTGCTCTACTTCATGGATTAAAAGCAGTATATGCACCACTTCCGATATTCTTTGACAGAGCTTGGAATGGGACGAGTTTGAATAAATGGTTCAACCCTGGACCGAAAGGAGAAAGTGGCATCTCATCAGATAGTCCCTACGGTTGGGGTAAAGAGAAAAGATTTCTTGGAATGACATGGTATTATAGAGCTATTCCACCTGGTAGATTGTATAATAACTGGATGGGATGGGAAGATCATGGAATTGGTGGAGTTGAGGTATGTTTAAATTTTATCCATGTTCATGCGCAGAGGCTAATGTGCACAGTGGGAGAAAATACATGGCAGGCCGTGTCTTCCTCCACTTCTGCTTCATCCCGTTAAAAATACAGAGAATACAAAGTCTGGTTATGCTACGAAGTATGGTTTTCCTTGATGGTTGATGGCTATAGATACGTATTGGTTTTGGTCTGGAAGATAATTAGGAGTTGGGAGCAGGTGCACAAGACGGGATATTGCCTGCTATACTTGCTACGAAAAACGGATATATTGGGGAATTAGACAGTGGGCAAGAGACTAGTACGCGATATACAAAAGATGGAATTATTTGCTTGGCTGAGTTTGCTAGATAATGATATAATGTACGAATTTGCGATCTTTTGAGTACAGGATCGATTGTTCTTCAAATCGACTTGTTTTAATGGTATCCTGGCGAAATCGAATGAATGAATGAATGAATAAATGTGTGGGTGGTGATTCTTGGGGGGCATATTTCTTTTGTGCCAATGTTACAGCGAAGACTACAATACGATCTTGAGAACATAAATCAGTACCTTCGCCTGGGCTCAAATAAAGGCCTGCAGGTCATAAATTTCATGATTCGACAATCTAGCGAGGGTTTTCTAAGTGGGTGTGCCAGTCCTATAGTGCTTTGTTGGAATGTAGAAAGTTTTTTTGGTGGGTCTTTTCTTGATAATGTTGAGTTGTAAGATGGTAAGGAGTGTTGTGCTGGTACCTAGTTATGGATAATGTAGAATGTTTGGATGCAGGCGGAAAATTCTTGGAATGGGATAGAATGGAATGGGGTGGAGTGGAGTGGTGGGTGGGGGTTTAGTTTTTTGGGGGAACATAAATTTTGATAGGGGACATAGTTTTTGGGAGGGAACAGAAGAGGAGGGGGGAATTTGGGGGGTTGAGAGTTCGTTTTTGTTGGAGAGGGTAGAGGTGTGAGTTGGGGGCTTAGAGGGTGAGGAAATGGAAGGAGGGAAAAGAAGAAGATGGAATGACAAAAGGAGAAAAAAAAAGTGGAGGTATGAGGTGAAGAGAGTGAATAAAAGAGTGAGAGTGTGAGATAGGAGGATGGTGGATAAACAAAAAGAGGAAGGATCAGTGAATGCATAACTGTGTATTCAGGGGAAGCTTTGGATATAAATACCACGAAGTATTGATGAATCTGAGTATGGGTTGTTGGCTTCGCAGAATTTGATGACAAGGTGGTTGGTGATCGTGGAGTTGGAGTATAGTAACTTCAATTGTGAATTGCCTCTTGATAGGTCAATGGCTTGGGGTTTATTTCAGATTCTTGATCTGATCATTCTGGGGGTATTCGTTATCATTTCTAGTGAATCTTTGACTATTGTTGGCGGGATTCGGGGATGGAATGAAGTTGTCTTTCAGGGCTTTAAATTTTGGTGATGATTGGGATATTTGTTAGAGTGTATGACCACGAAGGAGAAAGGAGATGGGCAAATTTACTTGGATTGAGGCAGTGGACTTAGGCGAGCTGGGTAAGTCAGTAAGATTAGGGATAGGATTTCATGTCGGGTGTAGTCTGGGGATTTGGGTCTTGTTTGGGATTTTGATGAGGGGGAGGGGGGGGGCTGATTTGGATGGAAATCTGGTTTTGTGTTGTTGAAATTGACATAAAGAGTGTGCTCGTAGTTGATGCTTTAGGAGATGGATGTTTGTTGAGTGGGAGTTGGTTGTTGTTAGCGTTGTTGTTGTCTCGTACCCGTTGCCAATTCGTTATTACAGGTTGATAGCGCCAGGAAGATGATTCGAAATTTTGAGGTCGAAGTTGATACTTTCTTGACCGGGATATCTGTTGTAGTGATATAGCAATGAGATTGAGTGGATATTTGTCCTGTTTGGGGACTTCGCCGAGTTTCTCTTAATATCTTCTGACTTGTATTTCTTTGTCTGTTGGATGGGAGGGGATGGGATTGGAAAGAGGTTTTTATATAGGAATGGAGGATTATGGCTTTTCGTGAAACGTGAAGAGAGTCGTGGGGGGTAGTTTAGGTATCGGGAGGAGGAAGAGCGGGGGAGTATGCGGGAGGGATTGGTGAGTAGAGAGTAGATCGGGCCAAGTAGTGGACTCTTAACAGGAAGATTGAAGGTTGAATGTCGATGATTGATTAGTGATTAGCTGGGAAACGATCAAAGATATCTTCCTGAATACCTAGATATTTAGAGACCGTGAGCTCTGCTGAGTTTCAAAGTATCAAACAACGTTTTGCCTAATAGAAAAAAAGATGCAGGAAGGTTTCTCCATCGGTATGCTACTTTTTCTTCTCAGAAGAAAAAAAGAATAGTTGCGGAAAGGGTGATTAAATGGTCCCTCCTGAAGCTCATTTCACACACTTGGTTTCATCAAATTTTCGTATTTGTTGTGAGTCTCAATTACAGATCTTACTATCCTCGAAATACATTGTTACTGTTGATACTCTTGGTTTCTATCATACTTCATTCATCAATGTTTTCATCAACGTTATCTTTCATTAAGAACTCGGGAATAATTCGAAGTCCATACACGCCTTTGAGTAGAGAATCTCTAGAAGATCCGGATAACAATGGTGGGCATTTTCTCCCTAGTAGGGCTTTCTTGGATATGAACTATTTGACGGTGCCGAGAAGCGTTAATCGTACTACATGACTGCACCCTGCTGTCGGCTTTCACAGATTGCTGTAGATTTGATGACTTGCAATCGCGTATGGGCGGTTCATATAACTACGATAAAGTTTCCCCAATGGTGATTCAGGACTCTAGCAAAGATTGAACAAAAACAAAGTAGTGCTAAAACCATAGCTTGTAACTCGTAAGATATGGGAACTGGTAAATTGTGCAAACCAATATGGTTAAATTTCGGGACCCGATGTAAAGAGATCACGTTGTATCTATAAGTTGGCGCCATTCAGAGGGTCGAGTCTGATGACAGATATCCTCATATTACGACTTTAACATGCTGCTATGGATCATAATTCCTAGTAACTATTCATATCACAATGGATTGTAGAGGCACAATTTAGCGAGTGTTTCAAAGCACTTACAGAGGTTATATGGGTAAGTGATGTAAAACCCACTTTTAGTAAAATCTTGCTGTTTTTATAGATTTTATTGCTGCTTTAAGCGATTTGAGTAGATATTGAGCTGTTCCCTCCTAAAATTCAATATTTGAAGCTTTTGCTTGTTTTTTATCAACTTTGATAATTTTATAGCTTTTGAAGCTTTTTAGAGGTTCTAAATAGGATTTTGAATTAGATTTTAATAAAAATTACTGATTTTGAATAGAATTTGAATAATTTTGAATAAAATAAGACTTTTTATAATACTTCCACTAGATAGATTTTATTATATAAATTTTCAATCAGTGTAATGATCTAATTGAATAAAGCCTCTAAAAATGGAGAAAAGCATGATCGGTTTTTGGTGGGTTTTACATTACTTACCCCTTCAACCATCGTAGAGGTTGAGAGACTTCAGACTTTCTTCAATCCTTCTAGTAAGTATCACAGCCATGTTATCGTTTAATGTTCTCAAGATGTTGCTAATGGAAATGGAAGGGCTTTTGTTGCCGCTATATTGCCTGCTTTTACGATATTACTTGGTGTAGCGATTTGTAGATGAGAGTGTGAGAATAGAGGGATGGTATCGTGGAGAAATTGAGCGCATAACTATCATACCGGAAGCATTTCCTTGATTATTTGGACGAAAACTGACTGTCATGAAAGGTCGAAGCTTTGAATATTCTTAGTATTGATACCACAAGGTGATTGTTCCTGTTGCTAACATGTTCCTCTTGTCGTTTTTTCTTCGCTACTGAGATAGAAGTCAGAGGACTTTGGCCGAGTACAACATGTTGTATCGTTGAAAGTCTTAAAAGCTCAAGAAAGCCGCTTGTTCCACGCGCGAGACAATTTAGAGTATCCTCTTTAAGAGTTTCATGAACAATTAAAGTTATGTGTTTGTTGCATGATGATTGGCAGCTAGACGTAGTTTAAATAGCAATGCTCTGACTACGGATACGAAAGGACAAGAGGATTTGGATTTTGAGTGAATTTGCTTGTGTGGAACGACGAACTGATCAACATAATGATGTTGATTTAGAAATCAGAATATGAAGGGTACTTTCAGTCTAGTACCGCCGTAGATAGATTTTCATTCTTTATTCACTTGTGCCAATTCTTACCTCTTTCGCTGAAGCTTTATGTAAGTTCCAGGAAGCATTGTGATCTGGGAGAGTGTCCAGCAAGTTGTCGTGTGAAGCATCAAATGCTTCAATTGAGATTTGGTGATTCTTTCTACTAGATCAAAAGATCTCATCTTTAGCCCGAGAATTCTGTGATTCTTTTAGATCACCAAAAAAGTATGTAGTTCTTCTTGTCATATTCCTCTATATCTGTTACAGAATTGGGATCGCATCACGGCATATCTTTCTTGTTGTTTCTCAACCACTTTCATCGCTGGCCAGAAGCGAGTTCTATCATACGGATGAATATGCGAGACAAACAAGTAGTGACAGGTGTCAAAAACTCATTACTTTGAGGCAAAGCTGAAGACTTGAATATTTTGACGGTTTGAATGGAACAATTTGAGGAATTCGCAGAAGGAAAACGAAGATTTTGTAGGCGCCCAATAAGAAAAAAAAGAAAAAAAAAAGAAAAGAAGACAGGAAGTGGGAGATGGGGTCAACACATGAGGCTCGATTCACTGGTACAAACAAGAGAATGGTGAATTAATCCTGGATAGAAATCTTTAAGATGAACAGTGGAAAGTTACCAAATCAATGGTAGTCGTTCTCCATCGTGGCTTGAACCCCTGTTTCAATTGTCCCCGGAGCTTCCATTATGGAATCCCTAAAAAGTCCGAAAATCAACTAAATTTCCTTGCTCGGTACTTCACCCTGGAAATTGTCAAAGTCGAGAATGTCCGGAGAAATTGTTGAACCCCATCATAATTTGACATGACATCTCGCTAGGATCAGGGGTAAAACTCTTATCTTAGACAGCGATGATGTGGGGTTAAGTTCAAAGCTAAAATTTCTGAAACCTTATAACATGCAGTTCAAGCAATCTATACGTACGAGAGAAATGAGTCGGACCAAATGACTAAGATATCAATTAATATAACGTGGTTTATCAGCGAGTGGGTTATATCAATGAGCGAACTATTTTCATCTCAATTTACTACTTTAAATTTATATTATTCAATTACAATTAAATCAATTACTTGGAACTATTAAGAATTTAATAATCTAGAATCTATTATATTGATTTAATAAATTCTTAAATTATAACCTGTTTTTTCATATTTATCTTATTATTAATTAAAAGATATTTCCTTATTAAGATTTCTTTTATTTTAATGTTTATTATATTTGTAATGATAAAGGTTTTAAGACAAAGTAGTAAAAAGAACTAATTATTTATACTAGAGAATTGTAAGAGTAGGTGCAAGGTAAAGAACTAGTATTATAATAGGGGTGTCTTGAATCTAAAGCTTTTCATTAATTCCTTTAAAACCTCTTTTCCTGAGACTATATATATGAAAATTCTTCAACATCGGAATAATGGTCGGGCCGATGCCGATCCCCCATCGATGCCTGTAACAATTATTATATATAGAATATTATAAAATTTGATAGCTTTTTGAATATTTAGTTTTTTATCTTTTTGAATAATTTTGTGTCACGGAAATCCCCGTGTTGTATATACCACATGATTAACACTGTTGGTATCACCATGGGGATGGTGAAGCCAATATTATAGTACTATGTCTTCACACGGTTGTAATATTGATTGATTGCTTAAGGAACTAAGAGCT
>PQXN01000127.1:0-101608 GCA_004786275.1 Botryotinia convoluta | reverse complement strand
ATATATTAATAATCTATACTTATATAAAGTCTTCAAATTATTTTTATAGAATATCCTTTCTTTAACAATAGATATATAAAATATAATATATTAAAAAGATAAGAACAAGATTACCTTTACTCTGGAAAAGCTAGAGATAATATATTTTATTAACAAGAAAGAAAATAAAGATTCAATTTATATTATAAATAATAATCTAACTATTATACTAATTATAATTATTGATATAGCAAACTCCTAATCTATTCTTTAATAACTCGAAGTCTAATTCGATTATAAACTTACTTTCAAGATATATATCTCAGAATAAACAATTAAGACTAGAATGATTATATATCATATTAGGAGTTTAGTCAAAACAATAAACAGCCTATTGATATCTACTCTTAGAAAAACTATAATTATTTATATTATTTCTTTTTTTATTTATAGTATAGAAATATAATATACTAATAAGATCAAAGTCCTATAGTTTCTCTATTTAAACTAAATATTGATTATTAATTCTTAAATAGACTAATATATTATTCTTCTCAAAAAAAACTTTAGCTGTAATCATAAGGAGTATTCTTTCGATATAAAGGATTATATTTACTATTATATTCTTTTAAGACTTAAATTTCCTTCAAAAATAGTTATATTTGAGAATACAAAGCTTTCATTTATAATAAGAATTCAGATTATAAACCCCTTTTATTCTTTAATTTATTACATTCTATCCCTCTAATTATTCGGGGTAGAGATATAAATATAAGATAAGCAGTTAAAACTAAAATTCAGTATTTAGATTTGCTTTTTCTAATTGTACTTAGGCTGTCTCTATATTCTTTATATTTTATTCTGGAGTACTGAATAGATTCAATTAATAACATTAATAAAGAAGTTGTATTAGCAGTTTTTAAGATTTAATAAGCTTATTTGTTCTTAAGGGATATTATAATCTTATTATTAAATAACTCTGAATAATATATAAACAAAAAGAAACTAACGGATTATAAATATATAATCTATTAAACTGATAAGTAAATAGCTTTTAGCTCTAATACAATCAATTTTCTCTCACATATTTTCGATATAGAAGTAATTAGTGTTTGAAAGAGACTCTAATATATTATCTGGCTTTCTATTAATATTAATATATAATATCTATAGCTTTATATAAACAATATCTCTATTATCTAATACCTCTGTAGCAACATTTCTAATTTCTCTTAATAAGCTTTTTTGGCCTACCAGGATATCATACAGATTTTCGATATTAAAATTAAATAATCCCTGGATTATACTGATATTAAAGAGAATAAAACAGTAGACTAACTAGTTAATATTAATATTAAGAAATCTATATAAAATATAGATCTAGCCTCGGAATTTATAATTAATAGTATTAGTTTAATTCTATAAAAACTTTATTTAATTATAAAACAATATTAATAGTATAATAGTAATCTAAAGCTTTTTACTAAATATTTCCAATAGAAACTAATATATAAGATCAACCTTCTAATTAAGCTAGAACTATTATATAATTATTTGTATTATTTATTAGCCCTATACTCTACATATAAAATTTTTGTTTGATACTTTAGGAAATTCAATTATAAAAAAGTCTAGTTTAAATACTTCTATAATTACTTTAAGATTCTGGAGTATATCATCCTCTATTACAAAGCCTATTCTTTCTTTAAAAGCTAGTCTAACCAATCTTCAATTCTATCTATAATTATAAGGAAAAGGTTCAAATACATTATACAATTTCTATTATATCCAAAGAAATAATCCTTTCTTTTCAAGGTAACTAACTTTTATAACAATATCTATATCTACTAAAAGAATGTTTAAACTCTATACCCCTTTTTTCTATACTCTTTAATTAGAATTATAAAATAGAAGATTAAAGCCTTTATACTAATATTTCTTTTTTTCTTTCTTTTATATAACTTAAATTATTAGAAGCCTTTTTTTCTTTATTTATATAGTATTTCCTTTTTGTTCTCTCCTTTTATCGGTTTATATATATACAAGCCTTAACTAATTCGATCTCTAGACTTTTAAATCTTATTATATCTACAAATATTATACTTAGCTTATAATAGGTTATTGAACTCTTTATCTTTATTCCAAATAATAAGGAAGGGAATATCTATATAGATTTTGATTCTTCTCAAATTAGATCTATTTTTTATAATATATATTTATATATTTAAGATTTTAGCTTAGTATATCCTTATACTTCTAAAAAAATTACAGGATATAGGTATTAAGCTTGAACTCCATTGGATGTTAATGAAAAGTACTACTATAGGTGGTTGATTATATTATGACTAGCCGATCAGTATAGCTTAGTGGAGATGTTCATTTAACAAAAATTTAAGTTGAACTTTTGAAATTTTAATTTTTAAAAATCACTTGAATAATTTTAGTTTTCTGAGAGGTTCAAAAGATATTACAATAAAATCAGAAAATCAATGAGATTTTAGATTTAGAAATTCCTAAAACTACAAGCCTCTCAATAAATGTATCCAAAGAGATCTATTAAATCATTTCTATGAAAATCTACGAAAAGTTTATTCAAAGATACATTAAAGACTCTTTTGAGATTCATTCTTAGATTTATTAGATTTATTAGTGATTTTGAGCATGATAGCGTCTTTGATATGTCTATTTGAATGAATGATAAACAGAAGAACATAATTTCGACTGTGGATACATAGTATTATATATCCGATCCATAAAAGATTCAAATTCTTCAATTGTTAAAGGATCCTTTACTATATTTGAAATAGTATATAATTATCTTCAATTAATTCAAATCTTTTGATGACTTCTAAACTATTAGATACTCAAAGAAACACCTGTTCGTACATCTAGTGTTTTCAAAATCATATAATATAAATATTAATTCCAGTAAATATTCAGCATATCTACAAAAAGTCTTAGGAACTGTTACTTTTACTTCTAAGCGATCAAGAAAATGCTCATAAAGTACAATTATATTATAATTAATTTTATTGATCCATAGGGACAATTGATTATTCAATAAAATACAATTTGGCTGAAGTTCATCTAATGAATTGGTTGAGATCAGCATCTCAAATTCATCTTATCAATGTTCAAATCTAACTATACCTTTTCTGCAAATATTTTATCTTACAGCCATTGAAAATATTAAGAAGTATAGATCTTTAATATCTCTTTATTAATTCTAGTATAGACGACCTAGAATATTTGATATATTTGAAAAGAAAGTCTTTGAAATTCCTAAAAAGCTTGATTAAAGTTTCGAAACGTCGTATCCTCCTATTATAAATATTATATTTCATGATCATAATCCCGAACATTAACATTTCACATACTAATATCTCGATCATCCCTCGAAATATCTATTCCGATCGAAACTAGTGACTTTAGTATTTAAATCTTTACTTCTGAATATAATGTTACTATTATAGTTTTAGAATAAAGATATTCCTAAAATTAAATATTCAAAACGTTCGAATCTTAAAAATCTAAAAAAATCTTCATCAAATCTTGAGATTGGGATATTATTTTTTCTTGGATATAATGAAAAGAATTACAGATTTCAAAATCTCGAATATTCTGGAAAAAGCTCAATTTCTTATATACAAATCAAGATATTATTGTTTTGTATTAGAGCTGGAATAGCAATATTCATAAAAATAAATTAATATGAATCAGTACATACTGGACCTCAAATACTATTCAATACTAGTTGAGGTATTATAATATATAATGTTGACATTCGTAGTGGTTATCACCGTGTATTCTATAACGCATTTGGTTATTATTATAATATAGTTTCCAACAACATATATTAGAACCTGTATACAGAACACAAAATTTATTACTTCAACAACCAAAAATCAATCTCGGCAGTTTATAATAGATACTCGAGGAGTGAAATAGTCAAGTAGCGTTAATGAAACTTGAATTTTAGTAATCCGAGCCTTGTAACGAGATAACTCAGTGTCATTTATTATCTTCAATTTAACATGAGGTTCAGAGAATATACTGCGCTTTGCTATTACCACACAACAGGGTTTTGAATCACTCAATCAAGATAAAAGAACGTAAATCAAACTCCTTTTTTCCTGAGGTCCAGGAGTAACTCCTGAATCCTGTCGATTTCGAAAAGATTGAAACCCAGCCTAGTTCTCAAAACAACAACAAGAACACGTAGGTTTTACTCCTTGTAGTAGTATACATATAATATATAGCACATATCATATCATATTATACATTATGACTGATAGCCTTTCAACTTCCACTCATCACATCAACTAACATATCAAACGACATCCTATTATTCTTTTCTTTTCACTCCGTATTCAGTCAACCCTTATTCTATATATCCCGAATGACAAGTTGAAAATACTCAACCTTAGTAGCCTTTTCAATACTCTAATCCTGCCTCTCCCCTTTGTAAAGAAGGAACGAGTTCGAGGGGAGAATATTCAGAACGCTGAACGAAGACTTCATAATCGGTTAAATGCAGACCTGATATTTGGAACACGTAGTTGGAGATATACTGGTAGGCCCCAGGTATAAAAACAAATGACGACATTAGAGGCTACAGTGTCCCGTGTAACGATAAATCCCCAAGAAGCTTGACAGTGTAGAACAAAGTATGAAGGTGCCAATCATCCAACCTAAACAAAGTGCCTTCGTCACAAGCTAAATTCAAGTTCTCATCACGTGCATGTCGGACAACAGAGCGGCTCAAGGACGAACAAACAGAGATGAACCAGGCATGAGAAGGTCATCCGCTGCTACGAAGCATACATATATATTGTTCCAACGAGGAATCAGGGTCACCGGTGAAGGTCATATCTATTGCCAGTGATGGTAAAGCGGGTGGATTGCGAATTTCAACGAGAAACAGTAGATGAGACAACACACATGTAAAGACAATTTCAAATTGAAACAGTATCACTGTACGGTATGGCAGGATTCAGACAGTGTCGAATTCATGTACCGGTAGCATGGAGATTTACATACTATTATCTCAAGAGAACAAATGATCCAAAGCAACTGAGAATAATCAGTTCATGTAGTAGCCAGAGGTCCCGATGAAGTTGACCTTATACTATTGAAGAACTCAGATGAACGTACTAGATACCATTATATTATTCGAGAACACCAATTGTCATAAAGGCAAACAAGCATGATGAAACTAAAATAGCAAAGGTGAGTTCTATGGAGGGCATAAAATGGAGGAAGGCGGTGACGCGAAGGATGGTGGAGAGGAAGAAAAGTGGTACCATCCAAGGATGGCGCGTCGTCCAAATTTAATGCCAAGCAACAACACCGAAAGACGCGTACAGAAAAACAATCACGAGTTGGAACAGATATATGAAGATCAAGAATTGTGTGTTGATGGTTTTGATTATCTCATGGACCAACCATGCCGGAATACCCCAATATCCTTATGATACAATAAACACCTGAAAGCAAAGACCCATTTCCGTAACACACCCATCTTCCGACACAACAAGTCGAGGAAGAAAATTCATAATAGACGTAGAAAAGAACCGTAAATATGCAACCGTTTAACCACCGAAACCATAGAGAGTACGTCCTTGGCGCTTGAGTGCGTAGACAACGTCGAGGGATGTGACAGTCTTTCTCTTGGCGTGCTCAGTGTATGTGACAGCGTCGCGGATAACACCCTCCAAGAAGCTCTTCAGAACACCACGGGTCTCCTCGTAGATCACTAAGTGAGAATGTTAGATGTATATTCGTGTGACGAGATGTGCGAAGTGGTAACCTACTGGCTGAGATACGCTTGACACCACCACGACGTGCGAGACGTCTAATAGCTGGCTTAGTTATGCCTTGGATGTTGTCTCTCAAAATCTTGCGATGACGCTTAGCACCACCCTTTCCGAGACCCTTGCCACCCTTTCCGCCTGTGAAGAAGACGCGTTAGTAAATTGAACGCGATGAGAGGAAGAAATGAATCCAATTGAATGGAGATGAGGTAAGGCAAGGACAGGGAAGATACTTACGTCCAGTCATGATGAATGTGGGTTATTAAAAGGAGATTGTGTTTGGGGTATTGGTATTTGGTTGCTTGGAAATTCGGAATGGCGTTGTGGAATAGAATATGGAGATAATAAGAATTGGTATTTGGGAAGAAGTTCTGTAGTTCTTATCAAAAGATGCACTAAGGCCCCTTCCGCATCACCACGCTAAGTTAAAAACGCGCTAACACCAATCGGTTCAACATCAACAACAGGCCAGAGCAAGCTTGGTAAGCATGAATTGAAATTATGATTGGTTGGATTGAGAAAGTAAGAATGGCGGATTAATTGATTAATGCAATAAGGCTGTGAAATTAAGTAGAAGTTAGAACCTAATGGCGGGTGCTTGATTACGGATGAGGAAAGGGTTTTATGCTTCATGGGGTCGGTAGGTACAGTCATATGTATGTATTGATACCAACCACTAAGATAGGTAATGGGTAGATCATAGGGTAGGTAGGCAGAGAAGAGGAGTACAGGATTATATTCACAAAGCATTCAAAGGTGGATGAGGAAATGCAACTCAGTTCCATTCAGAACTGCTTTCACCAACTCATTATCTGCTTTGGGTCATTGCTGAGATCGTCATGTTAGGTTGAAACTCGGAGGTGTAACACAAAGTCTTTCAAGCACGGTAGAGTGTCCATTCACCAATATGTTACAGCATCGTTATTCTTTTCTTGAAAGATGATTAATGGTAAGCATTTACCAGCAGGATGAAACCAGTAGTATCTAGCAGTAGTAACTTCCATTTGCCTTTTATTATATAGTACAGTACTTTCAAATCCATATCCAAATTCAAATTCAAATCCAAATGCCATGCCACACAATACCCAAACCTAATACTTGTTCCTATTCCTCAATCCTTCTTTCGGATCTTTCCCCAGTATATTCACAATCCGGTTGCACTTGACTGGGTAGTTGCATAATGAGATCCTTGTTTTCAAAATCAACCAATCCACTTTGTACCGCTTTAAAAAATGTAAGTTGAATTTTCATTGGTCAGTTTGCTTTAAAAAACAAAAGTTCTCTTTTCAAGCGATTTGAACAACTCAAAGCTCCTTCCTTTCCCACAGATTACACTAGCGTGTTTTTTCCACAAAAGCACAGCCAAATCAATCACTCACTAGCGTAGTTTCGGATACAAATAATCGCCATCGCCCATTTCTATCTCTTTTCTTCTACATCATACAACCACCACTTCAATATCCACTTCATCAATTTCATCAATCCACAACAACCATAAAAGAACTTCATCAAATTATCCATTAGAAGTATCAACAATGGCTCGTACCAAGCAAACTGCCCGTAAGTCATTATCCCCATCCTCTCCATCACCTTTCAATTATTACCTCTTTGTCGCGTCGGTCGCAAAAGAATCACGTTTGCGACCGATCGTCATTTCGAGCAACCCGACTCCTCTTCGCCACAACAACATTACTACTTGAGCACCATTGCTAATACCTCATAGGTAAATCCACTGGTGGTAAGGCACCAAGAAAGCAACTTGCTTCCAAGGCTGCCCGTAAGAGCGCCCCTTCTACCGGAGGTGTCAAGAAGCCCCACAGGTAATTAATCACTTGGTATCTATTGCTTCAACAATCGCTAATTCCTTTCAGATATAAGCCAGGAACTGTCGCTCTCCGTGAGATCCGTCGTTACCAAAAGTCGACTGAGCTCTTGATCCGAAAGCTCCCTTTCCAACGTCTCGTTCGTGAAATCGCACAAGATTTCAAGTCCGACCTCCGTTTCCAATCTTCCGCCATCGGTGCTCTCCAAGAGTCCGTTGAGGCCTACCTCGTCTCCCTCTTCGAAGACACCAACTTGTGTGCCATCCACGCCAAGCGTGTCACCATCCAATCTAAGGATATCCAACTCGCCCGTCGTCTCCGTGGTGAGCGTGGTTAAATTTGGTTTCTTTTTTGACTTCTCGATGTCTTCAGCTTGAAAGCGCTTCGGCTTTAGGTCGATTGACACTGGTGATGGATCGGGGTGGATGATAATGCTTTGGGGTATCTTACAAGGGTTTTACGGCATGGAGTTCATTTTCATTTTATGGGGGACCTGCGTTCTTACAGGCTGTACATTATTCAGCCAGCGATGGTGTGCTGAGCTAATGACAACAGATAACAATTACGATTAGTTATCAATCTTTCAAACATATATCCTCTTATCTATTACTGTGAATATTGTGACATGGTCTATATTGTTTGAAGTAACACCCTCCTCATCCGGACACAGCTGCAATGGTGACCAAAGTGACTGCGCTCCAGAATGGACTGCGCATACTTGAACCAAACTAGTGGCTGGTCTTTAAGCCCTCAAATACGTTGCCTTTCCCTTTCTGTTTTGCATGTCCCTTCCTGCATGTACGCTACTTCATATGGTCGACGATCATGGATATCCATCTGTGGATGTACGCCCTTGGAACTTACCCCTCGAATTGACTATTTATTATCTATCCCCTTCTAACTCTTACTTCTTCCACATTCGCAATTCCGCCTGCTGGTAGATTATACCCATCACAAACCAAACATGCTCCAAATGTTACATACAGCTACATAGCAGCACCTTTTCCTCATGCAATGTCAATACAATGGCCTCGCCGCCAACACCCACTCAGGATTTTTGCCCTCTTCTTCCCTCACTGCTTCCCACATGACTTATGTGCTTTTTCACCTCTACCGTCATAGCGACTATGAACTGCTGACCAAATAGTCATCAAGGTATTTAAAGCTTGAAGCTATCATTTATCCCATGGTTCATCACTCTTGATACAATTGTTGCTCCTCCCTCATTCTCCCTCGTCTCACTACCAGACAGCTCGTATTCGATCAGTCCTGTCATCGCTACAAACCTATGAGATTGTTCCGCCCATCTTCTTAAGCCATTGTTCTAAGGCTTGAATGTTCACAACGTTTCTACTTTCCCTGCTACTGTGAACAGCAATTCAATCATATTTATTGCAGGCGTGTATCAAGAGAACGATCGCCATATATTCAGAGCTTCCTAAAATACCACTCCACAACCCCTCATGAATGCTTCAACGTTTGACAGAGTATTTATTATACGGAACGGGTTTGACTTTATCTTCGCAAGTGGCCAGAAAACCATCTACACAGACTCTTCAATAGTAATCAAGAAACTTATCTCATTTTATCATCGCCATTGAAGACTTTCTTCTCACCCTCTAATCCGGAACCTCAATTCGACTACACCTTCTACTACTCCTGCTCTTTTGCCTTGTGAAGGGAAGCATAACCGATCTGCTCGTGTAAAGAGCCTCTTCAGATTTCTACACCAAAACCTCCATGATATCCATACCACGAATGTGCATAAAACAACTTTGTGATTTATCTCTATCTTCTGGAACTTTGAAAGAATTGAATTTGACAGAAATAATGAATTGAGATAGAAAATGCATTTAGCCATAAGAACGCCACAATTAAATTTACACTTCGAATAGACCAAACGTACTTAATCTATGCACCTCCAATGCTCCTCGAGGACACCAATCGCAGGTTACTGTTCTCCTCCTCCATTGGAGGGTAGCGGCGAAAAGCACTATCTCAGGAATAACACGTTGCAGAGCCTGCTCCTCCAAACATACGCCACATATTCACAATCTCCTAGAAAAAACATCACTTCACCCTTGCGTTTGGACCTCACAAGCAAAGCAAGCTTTGAGGTAATCTTTACATTTATGTGAATTTAGGTATCCGAAGCTGGAAGAAGTGTGATTAGGTATACTTTGAATTGTGAGTCATCGAGAAACGAAAGATCATACCGTTTAAAGTATGGAGCAGTCAAATGATGAACGTGAATATATGTTCCGTTCCTGGAGATTGAAGCAGTGGAGGCAAGGAATATTGATGAATAATTCACTAAGACGCGTCAAAGAGTCTACATTAAAGGTTCGGTTCGTCGGTGTCCCATGTAGGCAATTACGGTCATTGTTCAAGAAGAAAGAATAGATTTTGGTGACTCTTTCTTTTCCACACAGTAAAAGTAAAAACGCAATTTATAAAAACCAAAGCATGCCCCAGAAAGTTCAGATAGTAATAGTACTAAACATCGCGTTGAGTTGGTATGAAATACTGCTTCTCCAACTGGCCTGAAGTAACAGCACGGATGCGGTGCCGCTTTTGAGCCAGCCCTACGCCTTACAAGAAGGCTATTTTACTTCAACCTCAAGTAGAGCCATTTTTAATCAGCAACATCAACAGCACCAACAGGGCTGCCTCTTCAAAATGAAGTTCAATATTGAGTATGTGTTTGTTAAACTGATAGGAAAAAGTATTATTTGAACTGATAGATGAACCAGTGATTTGCCAGTGCTCTTTCCATATCCTAGGATATATCCAGGTAGGCATCCAAAGATGATCTTGATACTGAGTCCAAATTCTGATTTGTTACATAGAACAATATGCGTATGTTATTTCACTTGGCTGTAGTTTACACCAGAAAGAAGGTTCGATGCTAATGTATGATGTTAAATCAGCTATATGTGCGATCTGAAAAGTATCTTGCCCCTTACCTACTCACGTAAGATCATCCGTTGCTGATATGTTTGACAGGGACGCTTGATGCCGGCGGTCATTGTGTTTTGGAGATGCCTTCGGGTACTGGAAAGACTATCTCACTGCTGTCTTTGATCGTTGCGTATCAACAATACTACCCAGAGCATCGGAAACTCATTTACTGCTCACGTGATACAGCCCAATCCTGAAGATGAAGGAGACATACTAATGAGTGCTTAGGTACTATGTCCGAAATTGAAAAAGCGTTGGCAGAATTGAAAGCTCTTATGAAATATAGGGCGGAACAACTCGGGCCCCAGGAAGATTTCCGTGGATTGGGATTGACTAGTCGTAAAAATTTATGTCTTCATCCTTCTGTGAAGCGGGAGAAGAGTGGTGCTGTTGTGGATGCTCGCTGTCGAAGTTTGACTGCTGGATTTGTGAAAGAGAAGAAGGAGAGGGGTGAAGATGTACCGGTGTGCATTTATCATGATGTAGGCTTTTACGTTGCCATGTTGATCAGCATTGTATTGACGCGTATATAATAGAACCTGGACCTCCTCGAACCACATAATCTTATACCAAATGGAGTATGGACGTTAGATGGGATAATGAGATATGGCGAGGAACACAAACAATGCCCATACTTTACCTCTAGGCGAATGGTGAGTGGTAATGTCTTTGCAGCTTCAGTAACTAATGGAACTAGATGTCCTTCTGCAACGTGATCATTTACTCGTACCATTACTTACTCGACCCCAAAATTGCCGAGAGGGTTTCTAAAGAGCTGTCAAAGGATTGCATAGTTGTATTTGACGAAGCACACAATATTGATAACGTGTGCATCGAATCATTAAGTACTGATATCACGGATGACTCGCTTCGAAGGGCCACTCGTGGAGCAATGAATCTCGAAAGCAGAATTTCAGACTTGAGGGATAGCGATTCAGAAAAACTCAAGGATGAATACGCCAAGTTGGTCGAGGGACTACGCGGTGCTGACGAAGCTCGAGCAGAAGATGCCTTCATGTCAAATCCTGGTTCGTTTGTATTCTATCTCACACCAAAAATGCATAGTTACTCACATCTTTCTAGCTTTACCAGATGATCTCCTCAAGGAAGCTGTCCCGGGAAACATTCGGAGAGCTGAGCATTTTGTCGTTTTTCTGAAACGCTTTATCGAATACCTCAAGGTAAGTAAAGCTATAGCCATATTGAAAAGCCAGCGGCTAATCTTAAGAAGACACGAATGAAAGTCCGGCAAGTTATTTCGGAGACACCGGCATCTTTCTTGGCTCATCTAAAAGAGTACACATATATCGAGAAGAAGCCACTTAGATTTTGCGCAGAACGTCTAACATCTCTTGTGCGGACTTTGGAACTTACCAACATTGAGGACTATCAGCCACTTCAGGAAGTTGCAACTTTTGCCACCCTCGTAGCGACATATGAAAAGGGATTTCTTCTTATACTTGAGCCTTATGAGTCTGATACCGCCGAAGTTCCCAATCCTGTTCTTCACTTCACCTGTCTTGATGCCGCAATAGCAATTAAGCCCGTCTTTGAGCGTTTCAGCTCCGTAATTATCACGTCAGGTACTATTTCTCCACTCGAAATGTATCCTAAAATGCTCAATTTCGAGTGCGTTGTTCAGGAGTCTTACCCCATGACTCTCGCTCGACGCTCTTTTTTGCCTATGATTGTCACAAGAGGATCTGACCAGGTTGCGATTTCTTCGGGATTCCAAGTTCGAAATGAGCCTGCTGTTGTCCGTAACTACGGCAATTTACTAACGGAGATGTCTAAGCTCACTCCGGATGGCATGGTCGTTTTCTTCCCATCCTATTTATACATGGAGTCGATTATTAGTATGTGGCAAGGAATGGGTATTTTAGATGAGGTTTGGAAATACAAGCTTATTCTCGTGGAAACTCCTGATGCACAAGAAACATCTCTAGCACTAGAGACCTATCGCACGGCGTGCTGTAACGGACGAGGAGCCATCCTTCTTTGCGTCGCTCGTGGAAAAGTCAGTGAGGGTATCGATTTCGACCATCAATACGGACGCACTGTGCTATGTATTGGAGTACCATTCCAGTATACCGAATCTCGAATTTTGAAAGCGCGACTAGAGTTCCTTCGTGAAACATACCGGATCAGAGAGAATGACTTCCTATCCTTCGATGCCATGAGACATGCAGCCCAATGCTTAGGACGTGTACTCAGAGGGAAAGATGATTACGGAATCATGGTGTTGGCCGATCGCCGATTCTTGAAGAAGCGAACTCAATTGCCAAAATGGATCAACCAGGCAATTCTCGATAGTGAAGTTAATTTGAGTACGGATATGGCGGTAGGAAGTGCGAAGAAATTTTTACGGAATATGGCACAGCCATTCAAGGCCAAGGATCAGGAGGGAATCAGTACGTGGAGCTTGCAGGATCTGGAGAAATTCAAGGAGAAGCAGTATGAAGAGACGCTTCAAGCATTGAGAGGTGGTGGAAAGGGCGACCCAATGGATGGCATCAAGAATGGCAATGAGCAAACAGTTAAAGAAGATGAGTATGGCATGGATGATGATGAAATGGAGGCGTCGTTAATGCAGTTAGATGCATAAGTAGACTTTGATGGATAGTCATTTATTGACGTCTAGGAAAGGATATACATCACAATTGTAAGATAGTAATGGCGGCTTTGTGGCCCAAGTAAGGAAAATAAATTGGTTCATTTGGTATCTAATTCGGGGGTAGGGCTCTAATAGTAAAAAGGTATAACCACCGCCATTACTTCTAATTCATGCTCTTCGCCACAGTCCAAAAGCTGTCCATTTTTGACCTTGTCAAGGCATCTCGAGCTGCACTATCTGTCTCGCACACCTTACTTTGCCACTTCCTGAATGCTCTAGACTTCTGCTCTCCTTCCCAGACCAATTGGCATTTGTTCAGCGTCATATCCTTCAACTCTCCTTCCTCATCTTCTGCCTTCAACCAATCTTGCAATGCGTCTGCTTTTGTACCCTCCTTGATTCGTGTGGGCGAGTTCTCAGTCCAGTCTATTCGTTGCATCATAAGCTTTTTATATTGCCTGATACTATGCTCGCCACCCTCGACAACTACCAAATTGAATCTTGGATGTAGAATACAGATGCCTGTGAGAGCATGCTGTTCTGCGTTTTTGGCGATTTTGAATCTGTGACTACCATTCGCAAGGCTCCAAATCTTAAATACTAAAGCATGAATGCCCTTTGCGGCATCCTTCTCCTGATTTGCAGCCAATTTCTTGTGTCTCTGTTCTTTTGTCAACTTTCGATCTTGGTTCGTCTCGACATGTTTCTGGTGTCGATCTGCAATTTCTCGGTTGACACGAGCTTCGACTGCGGTTGGATCCTTGACAGCTTCTTCTCCTAATACACGCATGAGATTTCCCTTCTTGACCTTTGGAGGCGGTGCGGGCTCTAATCCAAGTCTGATCTTTGCTTGCTGTTCCTTCAATTCAGCCATTCGACGCTGTCTCCGTAGTTTAGCTTGTTCTTTCGCGGTCAGGAACATAGGTTTAGGCGCAGGCGCATTCTTTTCTTGAGGCGGTTCAAGTAAAACGGGATGCTGAACATATTCTGTAATAATTGAGTCTGGGGTGCCGATTTTGAGTGTCTTTGGATTCGAAATATCGTCATAATTCTTGCCATCTACCAGGCCTTCATCCCACCATTCAATCTCCGGTGGTGCTTCAACAAGGAATTTCTTCTCGGTATCGATATCCTCGTCAATACCAATCTTTCGCGAAGACTCGGCGATACGCTTTTTCATAGCCTCTAGGGCGGCCTGTCTTCGAAGCGCATTCGCTTGTGCTATATACTTCCCCTTCTGGTTGAAAACTAGTTGTCTCGAGTGTCGATTTTTTGGCGTTGCTGTTTGCCCACCTAGGCTCATATCAAAGTATGGATTGTTGCGGATCTCTTCTGTCGAAGGCCCCGAAATATCGAGTTGTTTCCTAGGCTTCGCCGACGCCTTTTCTTGTTGAGGGCGAGCATTTCCGATGCTGGTTGCGAACTTGGGCGCAGTTGATTTTGAGGGCTTGTATTGTCCAAGGTCTTGTAGTGCTGGGTGAAGATCGACATTCAAACCTCCTTTCGCAAGCATAGGATGTAAACCGACATTTAACCCACCCTTTGCCTTGCTACCACCGACTGCAGCTGCGACTCTAGCTTTCAAAGATGCGAGCTTCTCGGCAGCAGACTCTGGCTTGCCAACACGGCTGGAGGAATCATGTCGAGGTGCCAAAATTGGAGAGGCTTTCCCTCGATCCATGTTGTCGAAAATATATGTTTGTCAATTGTGTATTGAAAAAGAGATATATGGTGCACATACACCAAGTTGGTGATCCTGAAGTATCGTAATCGTTAAGTGCTCACACGCGAATCATGAGGAAGCTCTGCCTGGCCGTACCAAAAACCTAGAACTCCAGTTAACACGTGATCAACAGATGGGGTTATCGTGCTGCCTTATCAACACCGGGGGTCGGCGAAAAAAAAGTTTCCCCGACGAAAGGAACTTTTTTTTGTATCTACATTGAAGCTTCAACTTGCGAACTCTACGGAATCGCAAATTTCCAATCTAATCAAACAACCTATGGCAGTATTCCTGCTTTAGCGTTAACTGCCAATCACAATGAATATCTCACAGCCAGTTCCGTCAGCCATTGAGAGCGTTGACTTTGCATTTCTTTCTACGGCTGAGATTAAATCTCTCTCTGTAAAGAGGATAGAGAATCCTGTTACTTTTGACAGTCTTCTTCACCCAGTTCCAGGAGGTCTTTATGATCCAGCTTTAGGCGCATGGGGTGACAACAAGTAAGCAATGTATCCATTCAATTGCATAGAATACTAACATTAGAAAGCTGCACAACATGTAATCTCAGTTCCTTTTCCTGCCCGGGTCATGCAGGCCATATCGACCTACCCGCACCCGTTTACCACCCAACTTTTATGGACCAAGTTTTGCGATTATTGCGATCAAAATGCAAGTATTGTCATCAGTTTAGGATGTCGCGCAAGGAGGTCAATCGTTATGTTTGCAAGTTGCGCCTGATTCAACAGGGTCTGCTGAGCGCCGCCGAGGAGATTGAAAATATCGAAGTTGCTCAGCCAAAGGAAGGAGAAGAGCCTGCTAGTGATTCTGACGACGAGTCTCCCGTCGACAGTGTCATTCGAAGACGACTTGCATTTGTCAAAAAGGAGCTCAAGGCCGCTAAGGCCTCTGGATGGGAATGGAGAAGGGAAAAGCATGAAGGTGTGGCTGAAGCACGCCGAGTTGTAGTTAAGAGCTTTATGAAAGCAATAACTGCAGGAAGGCTATGTGGAAACTGCCAAGGTATATCTCCAACTTACCGCAAGGACCGATATGTAAAGATTTTCGAAAAGTCTTTGAGTGTCAAAGATAAGGCCAAGATGGCTCAAGGCAGCTATCGAGCTGTGAATGCCGTTCAATTGGTTCATGGCGAGAAGAAAGATCGGGATGGCGACGAAGGCATTGCAGATATCGACTTGGAATCCAACGAGGATGAGGATGAAGGCGAAGGCGAAAGCCTTGATGTGGATGGGGATGTGGTCATGGATGGCTCCGCGACTCCAAGCTCTAAACCTCGAGTCGCACCACTACCACAGCGATATGTTGATGCTATGGAAGTCAAAGCATCGTTGACATTGCTGTTCGAAAAAGAGCAAGAAATTCTGTCCCTTGTTTACAATTCCCGATCATCCGCCAAGAAGCCATCCGCGGTTAAAGCAGATATGTTCTTCCTACAAACACTTCTTGTCCCTCCAAATAGATACCGCCCCGAAGCGAAGACAGGCGATGGCGAAATTGCCGAAGCACAACAAAATTCACTGTACAAGCAGATCTTGAAGAGTGCTGATACTGTGAACCAAATTTACCTCGATATCCAGAATCCCGATAGGCCATCGCAAAGCCAAACTTTGAGAAAGAGAGATTTCTTTGACCTCCAAGAAGCGTGTTGTTCAATGCAGGACGCTGTCAATTCCTTGATTGATAGAGATCGAAATCCTATCCAAGGTGCAGCTGGAAAGAAGAACGAAGATGGTATCAAGCAAAAATTGGAGAAAAAGGAGGGTCTCTTCAGAAAGAATATGATGGGTAAACGTGTCAACTTTGCTGCTCGTTCCGTCATTTCTCCAGATCCAAATATCGAAACAAACGAAATCGGTGTTCCTCCTGTTTTCGCCAAGAAACTCACATACCCAGAACCTGTCACAAGTCATAACTTCAAGGAAATGCAGCAAGCAGTTATTAATGGTGTCGACAAATGGCCTGGTGCTGCTGCAATTGAAAACGAGAATGGGCAAGTCATTAATCTACGCTCAAAGACACAGGACGAAAGAATGGCACTAGCGAATCAGTTGCTTGCATCGTCCAGTAACGGAGCTAGCGGTGCTCGCAACAAGAAAGTTTATCGACATCTTACCAACGGAGATGTTGTGCTCATGAATCGTCAACCAACTCTGCACAAGCCCTCGATTATGGGTCACAGAGCCAGAGTACTTCCAGGAGAGAAGACAATTCGCATGCATTACGCCAACTGTAATACCTATAACGCCGATTTCGATGGAGACGAAATGAACATGCATTTCCCACAAACAGAAGTTGCTCGCGCAGAAGCGCTACAGATTGCTGACACTGATCACCAATATCTGAGTGCAACCGCTGGCAAACCTCTAAGAGGTTTGATTCAAGATCATATTTCCGTTTCTGTATGGATGTGTAACAAAGATACATACTTTGATCGAGCTACCTATCAACAACTTATCTACAATTGTATTCGCCCAGAAAGTGGACATATTGTAGGCGAACGCATAGAGACTGTGCCACCTGCAATCATTAAACCTGTTGCACGCTGGACTGGAAAGCAGGTCATCACAACAATATTAAAAAATATCACACCTCTCAACTGCGCCCCAATATCTCTTACAGGAAAAACACAAACTCCAGCTGATCGATGGGGTGCGGATTCAGAGGAAGGTGTTGTACTTTTTAAGGGTGGTGAGTTCATTACTGGAATTTTGGACAAAGCACAGATCGGTCCTGCTGGAGGTGGTCTCATCCACTCTGTTCATGAGGTCTATGGCCCTGCCACAGCTGGAAAGCTTCTCAGTATTCTTGGTCGTTTACTAACGAAGTATCTCCATATGAGGGCTTTCACTTGCGGAATGGATGATCTCAGGCTCACTCCCGAAGGCGAGAAAACCCGTATCGAGACTTTGTCAGATGCTGGTAAGATTGGCCTTGAAGTGGCTGCTAAGTACGTTTCTCTCGAAGATCAAAAACCTACCGAAACCGATCAAGAGCTGCTTAATAGATTGGAGGATGTAATGAGAGACGATTCCAAACAAGCAGGTCTAGATGCGTTGATGAACGCTCGTGCCGGAAAGCTTTCTACCTCTATTACTAATGCATGCCTTCCCCAAGGCTTGGTCAAGCAATTCCCGCATAACCAGATGCAGAATATGACAGTTTCTGGAGCCAAGGGTAGTGCTGTCAACGCCAATCTTATCTCTTGTAATTTGGGACAACAAGTCTTGGAAGGACGTAGAGTACCGTTGATGGTGAGCGGAAAATCTCTTCCTTGCTTCAAGCCATTCGACACGCACATTAGAGCGGGAGGTTATATCGTCAATCGTTTCTTGACTGGAATTCGGCCACAAGAATACTACTTCCACGCAATGGCTGGTAGAGAAGGTCTGATTGATACTGCAGTCAAAACCTCGAGATCTGGATATCTACAAAGATGTTTGATCAAGGGTATGGAGGGTCTTAAGGTCGAGTACGATACATCCGTGCGAGATTCCGACGGATCTATGATTCAATTCATCTACGGTGAAGATGGACTCGATGTGACCAAGCAGAAGCATTTGACCGATTTCAAGTTCTTGTTGCAGAATCTTATGTCGGAGCTTGCTCAGTTGAACTATGGCGACCCCCGCTATGATACTATTTTTGAAGAGAAGGAAACAATCATTAAACGGATGAAGAAAGCCTTGAAGCATGCGAAAGCCAATGATCTCAATGGTCCAGATCCGGTGCTGTCCGAATATAACCCTGGAAAATATGGATACGCGACATCTGAGAAATATTTCGAGACTTTGACAAACTACATGAAGACCAACCCAGATGGTATGGTTAAGGACAAGGATCATCCAGACGGTGTCGGACCACGGAAAGCTTTGGAACCCGTTCTTGTTGCCAAATACTTGAAGTCTGTCGTTGAACCTGGTGAAGCTGTTGGTATTGTTGCCGGCCAATCTGTAGGTGAACCGTCCACACAGATGACACTCAACACTTTCCATTTGGCTGGTCACTCTTCTAAGAACGTCACACTCGGTATTCCACGTCTTCGTGAAATTGTCATGACGGCAAGTAATCATATTTCAACGCCATCAATGACGTTAACGCTCAACGAAGAGCTTACGCCTGATGAATGTGAAAAATTTGCCAAGTCTATAAGCATTCTTTCTTTGGCTGAGGTACTAGATTGGGCTACAGTCAAGGAGCGAATTGGACGTGGAGTAGCTTTCCAGCAAGCTAAGATCTATGATATTCACATCAAGCTCTTCCCTTCAAAGGAGTACTGTGAAACCTACGCCATTGACATCGATGATGTTCTTTTCACACTTCAACGAAGGTTTACATCGAAACTTCAACATCTTACACGCAA
Organism: Botryotinia convoluta; assembly: GCA_004786275.1. Classification (NCBI taxonomy): domain Eukaryota; kingdom Fungi; phylum Ascomycota; class Leotiomycetes; order Helotiales; family Sclerotiniaceae; genus Botryotinia; species Botryotinia convoluta. The sequence continues at coordinate 82,317 of PQXN01000127.1, read as the reverse complement.
GGCTCTAGGACGAAAGAAGGTTGAAAAGGCTGGTAAAGCAAACACCGCTGCGGTACCGGAAATTGGAAAATCTGTCGGTACTATAGAAGAGGCTAGACCAGATACAGAGAGAGAAATGGGTGAAGATGACGAAGATGACGATGGTGATGATGATGCAACCAATGACAAGCAGAAAGCAAACCGCTCTGAAGCTGTCAGTTACGCTGCAAACGATGATGAAGATGATGCGGTTCAAGCACAAAATGCCGAGCCCGAAGATGTTGAAGACATGGAAGACGAGGGCATTGGGGGTAGTCCACGTGCACCACAAAGTGATGATGAAGATGAAGGTGATGACGAGAATGGAGAACGTAAAAAGCGCAAGACAACCGCTGCGTCTGAGGAGCTCGAAGCCCAAGTCAAGAAGCGATGCGAAGATATCACTCGTTTCCGCTTCGACCAGGATAAAGCAGAGTGGTGCGATGTTAGCCTCGAATATGATGTCGATGTTCCTAAGGTTCTCATGCTTTCTATTGTCGAAGAAGCTCTTCGATCTTGCCTCATTCAACATATTCCAGGCATTGGATCATGTACCTATGATGGGGATAACGAAGTCAAGGATTCTAAGACAGGAAAGATGGTTAAGATACCAGTGGTTCATACCGAGGGTGTTAACCTTAAGGCAATGCAAAATTATGCCGCATTTATCAACCCCAACAAGATCTCGACCAATGACATCGCCGCAATGCTCGAGAATTATGGTGTGGAGGCTTGTCGATCAACCATCGTTCAGGAGTTGCACAGTGTTTTCGATGGTCACGCTATCGCCGTAGATATGCGCCATTTGAACCTGATTGCAGACTACATGACCAGAGGTGGTGGTTTCAGTCCGTTCAACCGAAATGGAATGAAGGGCAGTGTCAGTCCTTTCATGAAGATGAGTTTCGAAACAACCGTTGGTTTCTTGGCAGATGCCGTCGCAGAGTGTGATTGGGATGACTTGGCCAACCCAAGTAGTAGGATTGTGATAGGAAGGATGAGCAAGGTCGGCACTGGAGCTTTTGATGTTCTTACTAAAGTGCCAACGGGAAAGAATGAGGATGAGGACACGGAGGATTGAGTACTAATCTAGGGAGTTGGAGGTTGCTAGGGTTTCTTATTTGGCGTTCTATCGAAGGCATAATGTGAAAAGTGTATTGGTATATCATGATGAAATGGAATAGAATCTACTTAACCAAAGCTGATCATGCCTTTCTCGTGAAGTCAAATTCTATTATTTTGAACTATTTTGTAATTCACCTGATTATATTGTACAACAAACTTTGGGGACTAATAGTATGTGGTATCATGCGATAGAATCGTATAATTGAGCCTGGTAGCCAAATACCTTGTGAAGCGGTAGGAGAAAACCAATGTGAGAAAAAGAAAGGTAGTTATGGAAGTAAAGAAGATAAGATGCTTAACATCTATGTATCATGGGCTCTTTCAAGCCAATAAGCCTCCCACAGCAGCTGTCAATGCTAGCATCCACCAGGCCTCTCTCACGCAAGTAGCCCCGCCATTAAATCGCGCAGTGACCGCACTTCCAATGCTTGTACCACTGGCACTAGCCGCTGCTGCTGTTGTCGCCATACTTGTGCCAGCAGATGAGGTAGTTTTGGCTCCACTTCCACCATTGGCACTCGAACTTATCGATATGCTCACAGCAGTAGTAGTCAAGCTACCCGTCGGTGCCAAATATCCATTCTTAATCGTCGTCGTCGCATTCGCACTACTATACGGCGGCCCTCCCTTTTCACTCGATCCTGCAATCAACCCCGGTTGCGAGTCCACCACGACTTGTGAGTCCACCGCACTTGAATACTTTACTGTATCCTCTGCACCACTTGGAAATGACCCATCTCCTGTCGTCGTGCTCCCCTCTACACATTTTCCATTTCCCCAAACGGTGTTTTCGATTCGTTTCCACAGGCCTTGCATATCATACATATCTGCTTTTTGTAGAATAGTCTGCAGTTACTGGCTTCGTAGATGAATTGGAGAGGATTGAAGGAAGAGTCGTTCTGGTGCATGTTATTTCGGAAGTTGAAGCGGGAATTGGCTCCTTGGTAGGTGGAATCGCCTAAGGGCCAGGGGGCGATGGCTCCCAGCGGAACGGAGGCAGTGGATGGCGCGGAGGGAATGGAGAGGAAATCGAGGGTTAGATTGGCTATTATTTGGGGGACTTGTGCGAGGTAGCTGTCGATTTGGCTGGATGTGAGAACTTCGGATCTGCGGATAGAAGAGTTAGTTTGGATGAAGCTGGGAGTGGAGTGGTGAGAAGAGGAAAACGGACCCTTTAGATCCGGCTACTCCTTGCATAGGTCCAGTTTGAGGACGGCCGCCCATAACAACTGCAGTGAATGGTATTTTAGCACTTTCTGATACCCATAATAAAGCATTGAGATGCAATTCAAGAATAACATTTATGATGAAAGTTCATTACATACCACTTCTAACACCACCTTGACTTTTCATGAATTCCGAAAATACAGCGCAAGTAGAGCCACACGATCCATCATATAGTAACACAATATTCTTGCTTTCAAAAATTTGTGGTCCCAATGAGAGTGAGCCATTTCGTGATATCTCGCTTGTGAAATACTCTGGAACGAAACGTGTTGGTGCGGTAAAGGTATCATTGTAGATTGTGTCTGGTGGATCAAGCGCACTGTGGTTACATGCATGTTAGTGTGATATACAATGCAAGTAGTCCCCAATCCAGGTATCCTAATAGGAAACACCTACCTCCAATTTGAAAATGGTTTGCCATTGATATCCATATAAGTCTGCGCCTCAAACTCATAATTCGCCGCATCCGGCACTCCTCCAATATCCAAATTCTCCGTAAACACACTCCCCAGAAACTTCCTTACTTCCGTATTTCTCATCCTGCTCGCACCAAAAGGTTCTAAGCCAGGGAAAATTCTTTGGAAAGTATCGTAACCTTCTACTACTGCTCCTCCGCCATTAGCTTGCACATCGAATATCAATTTCGTCTTATTGTGTTTACGACAAGAGGAGAGAAAAGAGGCTACGACTTCCGATTGAAGAAGTGGTGCATCGGTGTCTGTTTCTGCGGGATCAATAAAACCTTGCATGACGAGAACAACGACACTGCTGTTGAGTAGGAAGTAACCGGATATGTAGCCATCTCGGTGAATACTACGGTAGTGGGATAGCCAACGAGAGTAGTGGTGGTGCATATGTGGACGGAGGAAGTAGCAGAGGCGGCAGCAGACTCAGTTGTAGTGGATGGCAATGGGTTAAGGGCATCGAACAAAGTTTGGCCTGAATTAATGCCATCAAAAGAGATTAGCGCTTCGGCAACATTCTGGACCGACACCGTGGTGCCATTTTCGCATGTATAGTTGTAAAAGTCGGATGTGAATCCCAACATTTGACGAACATTGAATACATTACCACCGCCAGAGACATTAAAGGCTGGAGAGAAAAACAGCTGATTATAGGTGGCATCCAGATCTTTGAAATCGCTAAGACTTTGACCAGTCTTCTGTAGAATTGTGTTTGCATCTTGGCCGTTTATTTTGACAATGGCCGAAGGTGTAAAAGTAGCATTCTTGTCTTTGGTGGTTCGATCGAGGTCCACTATTGATATATCAGTAATTATTTTGAAGGACCAACAAAATATACAGACTTTTGAAGAAAACTTTTGGTAAACTCAGTCCATCGGAAGAAACTGATACCAACGATCCTCACCAAACGGCAAATTCGAACACAGAGCTAATGAGTGGCAATGGCAAATTGAAATGAAAGTCATGAGGGAGAATGTTGACTAGGGTCCAGATATTCCTTTCAAAATCCCACTGGATTTTATATCCCCCGGAAAGGAGAAGTACTTTCATCTGTGTCAACCCACCTAGGACATCGACCCCTGGGAAAAGCCATCCCTGAGGCGGATTCTTCAAGTAGGCCAGTGTACTTTGAAATTGTAAATAAGATTCCATAAACTCAATGAATGAGACGGACCTATTGTCATTCAATGGAACTGATTTAAGGCATTCTAGAGCGGTTGATGCTGCAACGATAGGTTCATCTACGCAAGATTAGTCTGAATGATTTGCGTTCATGGTCAACTAAATGTGATCTTACCTGGAGATCGGCGGATCATTACCGAAACACTTGCACATGCTCCAGATGATGTATTTGTGAAGCCAGTTGGAGCGAATGCCGTTGATCTAGTTGGGCTAGAGGATTGCTTGTGTGTTCGTTGAGCAGTTTGACTAGAGGAAGCAGCATCTCCAACTGCCAAGATACACGCAGCCGTGAACAATGCAGCTATGAAACGCATTCTAGAGAAAAACACTCTTGGAAAAAGACTGTAAGAAGAGATAAAGTCTCTATAGTGAACAAGAGCAGTACAGCTAAGAAAAACCAAGAAAAATACAGGTATGAAAGTAACGAGAGAAGTAATCAAAGATCGAAATCGAGATATAATAACATTACGCTTGGAAGATGACTTTGATATAGATATTGAAATTCATGATCCTGGACCCGATCTCTTCATCCTGCAGTGCTGTGTGCTGTGTCCCATGCGGGTAAAATCCTTCATTGCGGCAATCTCATCGTTGAGAAATCCTCAACGCGTTTAAGTTTACTTTCAAACACAGGGCTGATACTACCCGATCATTGTAAATAGGTTAATCAACTCTGAAAAATGATAAGGATGGTGATTTGGGGGCAGGATCGAAGAGCCAGAGGCTGTGATAGACGAGAGGTGAGTTGTAACGTGTAGTTAGAATTCTGAGCTGCAAATCTTACGTGGGAATAAGATTTCAGGCGCAAATAAGCATGGGTGTGGATGAGCAAATTGACCTATCAATTGACCTACCAAGAGGCTCTGTTCGGTTAATACCTCCTAGACTCAGCCCTTGACATAATTATCTGAAACGGGGAAGGTGGACAGATTCATGCTTACTGGTGTGTACAGGGTGATCGTAAGACGGGATAGTACTTATATACTCTAGCAATAGTTCGATGCTATTACTGCCCGGAGCTGATTTTTTAGCGTTCTGCTTCAAATGTAGTCGCGATAACACTCAAGACTAAGATGGAAACTGATGTGACTTCTCCATCTAATTGCATCGACCTTCTCGATCTTCCCAAAATCATAAAGGTCATGGGGACGCCAGATTGATATTATGTGGTGTCATATGTCGACATTTGAAGTACTTTATGTCATGAAGCTTTAATTTGCCTAAGAACTACCCAAGCGAGTGTATTCCTTTATTCGTTGCATCACGTTGAAAACACATGGCTATTTCCTTTCAATGCACTTTTCAGATACGGATGATCATTGTTGTAGATGACAGGAGCGTTCATTGGACAAATCTCAGCTAACAATGTATGATTTGTACGCTGAAAATTGGGTAGCTCCAAAGCATATTATCCTTAATTTACCAGATCTCCAATGATTTTTCAAATTGCTGCATCTATTGATCAAGAGTAGCGACAGTAGGATCCCAAGCACATACATAATAGTCCCCGGTTTCCAGCCCATTCATCTCCTCTGCCGTGAGCTCGAAATCATAAATGTCGGCATTTTCCTTAATTCTGCTGGGGGTAACAGTTTTTGGTAAGGGTACAAAGCCCTTTTGTAAACTCCATCTTAGCAGGATTTGGGCTGAGGTTTTGTTGTACTTCTTAGCGAGTGGTTGAAGCAGTTTGGAGTCATGCCTCTCGCCACGAACAAGAGGGGAGTATGCTTCTAGAATAATGCCTCGTTTCTCACACCATGAAACAATATCAGCTCGAGCAAGCCACTGGTTCAAAGTCAGTCCTATTGTACCTCGGAAGAAATACGATCGATATTTACAACAAGGCAATGAGGGGCAGTTGGGAACGAAAACAAATTATGGAAGCACGAGAGAGGTATCTCAAGAGGAGTCATTCCAAATTTTAATCCTTGATTAGATGGTTGTGTACCGAATTTGATAAATAGAGGGGATTGAGATGAGCAGGCTATAAGATAACTTACTGGATGGAGTTCCCATTGACCAACATCAATAACGCCACCTCTACCCTTCCCTCTTTCCTCCTCGAGTTCTTTAATATAAACTTCCATTTCGTCTAGATGATGAACACCATAATTGCTGACGCCAAGACTGCGAATTTTTCCTTCTTCCTGAGCCTCAACTAGAGCTTTCCAAGCACCTTTACGAGCAGCTCGCCCGCCATAAGGAGCATGAATGAGCATGAGATCAATGTAGTCAAGCCCGGTTTCCATAAGAGTTTTGGTAACTTGAGCTTTAGTATTCTCATAGCTCAAAGCACGAGGTGGGATTTTGCTAGTAAAGAAAATATCTTCACGTGGAATGCTGGATTTGTGAACTGCAACGGCGCAAGGACCTTCATTTCGATATGCCGCAGCCGAATCGACCTGTGCCATGTTAGAGGAGTACCAAAAGCCCTTTTTCTTGGAACTGTTCTTACATGTCGGTAACCCGCATCGAAGGCTTTGGCCACTAGATCTTCACATTGAGATGCTGGACTAAATTCGATATTAGTTTGACCCATATTCCTCGATGGTGGTATCTCCGTACGTTTGGTAAACTCCATACCCCAGGATAGGAATATCATATCCCGAGTTCATACGAAGCTTTGAATTGATGTCGAATTTCGTCATATTGTTGCTGAAATACAAGTTAGTTTGGAAGTTCAAATCAATGATGAGTTATATAGAAAGATTGCGGTAGAAACTAGAATGGCAGTGACCGATGAGAAAGATCCAGAGTTTAAGAGGAACACAATTTAATGGTACCTAAGTATATCAAAACATCCTGGATTTGAAAACACATTCGATGCAAGGTAACAAAGAGAGGATGTATTAAGTGAGATACTCATCACGTAGTACGTACTTTTTTGAAGAAGCTGTAAACGATCTTGAATGAGTAGCTTGAACCGATGGTTTGAATTGATTTCTTATGAGATTGAGACGTGATGTTAGGGAAGATCTCATGATATAAAGGATCTAACTGAGAAACACAGTAAAGAAGAGAAGTAGGCCTACCTAAATACCCAATTTATATAACTGATGTATCTCCGCGGCAACCCCGTCTCTCGATTTCAAATATCTTTGTTTTTGCTTGACACTTAACTCCGAGTCCGACGATGAAGAATGATAGACACGTGATAGATTTATAATTGAAGAGCAGGGCATGGTTGAACAACATACGACATGCAGTATTTTGTATACAGTAGTACTTGGTTAGATATAAATGTATTCGATATATGACGCTCCGCTTGGCCACTGCCGTGGAGGCTTCTTCGCTTCGCTCTAGAACGGTAGGTATATTAAGATACATATTAGAGAGAGAAGAAGCTTGATTACACGTGATGATGTCTTTTTCAACTTTATATCTTTTGACATACCAGATCCTGAGTCTTAAAGTTCTTCCAGTCGTAACATCACCTAAACACAATGGTAGTCGAGATCCTTTCTAAAAGCTGCCATGTACATATAGTATCTATTGATCTTAGCATTGATTTTCAAACCCCATTCATATCCATTGAATTGTTTACGTCATGTTGAAAACAAAAGATTCTCCAGTCATATCAAAAGAATTATCAATCCGTTCTCAAAAGATAATATCGAAATCTGTGAATGTCTACCTACTTACATATCTTCATATACATTTCTCAGATTAAAAGTATTAAATAGGACAGCATCTTTCAACCTTTTATAGACTTGTAGACTATATTTTAGTACGACACCGGCTACACACTAGATACCCCGCCATCATTTAGCCCACGGTGAAATCATCATCATATTTTTTTCTCCCAAGTTTATAAAGTGAATTCCTTCCAACCTTGCGACACAATTTCCTACAAATTTCACACCACACAATCTACCTGAAAGATACCACAATACTTTTGGAAAGTCCTACATATAATACATTATACAGATAAATCTTAGAAGAATAAAACGCATCTGCAGAAACCAAAAGTTATGCGCCTCCTTGAACAACATATCGAGCGTGATGGCTCTGGAACTATCACTCTTATGCCAGAAGAACCAGAAGATATGGTTCGCCTGCTCCCTATTCTCTCCCTTACCTCATTAATTCTAATATATTTCAGTGGCATGCCTATAACCTCATAACCCCCACCGACATCCTACGCGCCAGCGCTCTCCGCAAGATTAGCAGAGAAACCGCCACCGGAAGCGTAACCACAACCCGCACACACTGTACCTTATCCATCAGCGTAGTATCTTTAGATTTCGATCCACAAGCCGGTCAATTACATGTCAAAGGTCGCATAAGTGAGGAGAACTTATACGTCAAGGTCGGCGCATATCATACTCTCGATCTGGAACTGAATCGCAAATTCACAATCGCCAAAATCGATGGTTGGGATTCCGTTGCTCTAGATGTTGTGAAAGAAGCTATTCGAGAGGACAAAGAGGGTGTGGTGCCTGCGATCGTGATGCAGGAGGGAATGGCCAATATATGTTTAATCACAGAACATCAAACCATTTTAAAGCAGAGAATCGAAACCAGGATACCGAAAAAGAGAGCCGGGATGGCTGGAGATTACGATAGTGGAATGAAGCGCTTTTACCAGACAGTACTCGAAACACTCTTGAGATATGTAGATATTACTCAACAACGCCCATTATTACTCGCAAGTCCCGGATTTGTCGCACAGGGTTTCCAGAAATACATACTGGAGGAAGCAAGTAGGACAGGAAATAAAGCCGTACTAGCCAATAAGAATAATTTCGTCGTGGTACACAGCAGTTCCGGTCATCTTCACAGTCTCAATGAAATCCTCACGAGTCCGGAAGTATTGGCTAAACTCAGCAATACGAAATACGCCCGCGAAACACGCTTCATGGATGAATTTATGACGATGCTTCGGAAAGATGACGGTAGAGCATGGTATGGACCGGCTGAAGTGGAGAAAGCAGTTGAGCAGGGTGCGGTAGGAGCAGGAGGGGGTATTTTATTAATAAGTAACGAATTATTTCGAAGTCAGGAAATAGGAGTTAGGAAGAGATGGGTCAAAGTGGTCGATAAGGTCAGAAATGATGGAGGAGAGGCGAGAGTCTTGAGTAGTGATCATGAAAGTGGAAAGAGGTTGGAGGGACTAGGTGGCATTGCAGCGATACTGACGTATCCATTAGAGGACCTGGATGAGGAGAGCGAGGAGGAAATCGAAAACGAGGAGGATACGACGGTGAAGGGGGTACAGGCTATGGTTATATAGTCCCCTATATGAAATGTTCAAGCGAGTAACATGTTTGTAAGCTCATGATCTTATTTCTTGGGTTAGCGAGATCTAAGAATAATCGAAAAGATCATAGCCTTCCATCTCAGTCTCTCTCAATCCACTATATATACCGGACGCATATTCAAAATTCATAAACACAATAACTAGAGATATTTATTCTCTTATCCACTATCTACGTATCTATATCCCTACCACATACATACTTAGATACCTATCCATTAACTCTTTTCCGAATTCAATCTCGTGATTAAACCCCCTATTAATTTATCCGAATTTGCGACTGCATCCCATTCTTTGTTTGCTTGGGGGAGACAGGGGAGTATTTGAATAACTCATCGAGAAATAGGGCTTGAGAGGATTAATTATCTGTAAATAGGCTGTTCATGGAGCGTCTTGTTTCTGTTTTCCGGTGATCTAATATATTGATCGTCTGATATGTTGTTTATATTCACTGTGTTACGTTAACTATATATATATCCAGCCAGGTGTTACGAATCATAAGACTTGACATCGGTGATATAAGGATAACCTTGAGCATTTGAGAACAAACTTTGATACCGTATAAATAAACAAAGACATACTCTACACCCAACACTTTGATTTGTAAACTTCTTTTGCCCGCCTTCTGTTTCAATACTGTATAAGCCATACTTCAAATGCTTCTCCCCATTTCAATCATTCAAATTGTTCTTCCATAGACGATGTCGTACCACCAGGTCGAGTACCAACCTCACTACAGAGGAAGGAGATAGACTGCTATCATCCAAACATGAACCTCTATACGATTTATAAACCTGTATCTGCCACCCCTGACATCCTCTCCCATTCTGGTCTCAACAAGACGAGACCTTGATCTTCATCACATAGACATTTCATCCCAATCCTCCCCAAGTATATCTTTAATACCTAATCTCATCGGATCTCCCCGCGTCAGACTTTGATGAATATTCTTCAGCGGCGGAGCTATATAAGGGCCAATCCCAGGAGCATCAAGACTCGCTCTTCTGGCAATTCCCTGACGATAAGGCGCATCTGTAAAGTATGCCGAATGCCAAATACACGCCATGAAAATTTCCTCGCCCGCTTCGTCATCGGTAAAACCGTCTGGCATGTTAGGATGCTCTAGGAGTGCTGTTCTTGTACCTTTGCATTTTTCTCTTTTCCATATCACATTCGAGTCGTACATCAAAAGATAAGTATCGATATCTCTGGATTCTTCGTGTGGATCTACATCTTTTAGATTTCGTCGACAGATGAAATCAAATATTTCTGTGAGTTGTTGGTCGGGCTGCGGAGGTACTTTCATTTCTGTTTGCTGTGGTGGTGTGGGGTCCATCCAGCCTTTATAGTTGACTTGAACGACGCCATACCCGGCAAGAGAATAGCTAATTTCGATTAACAAACGTATCAAAAACTGACTGGAAACAATCGGATATCCTACTAGAAGAGTTCATCTTTCATGTTCGCCACAAGTAGGAATGTTTTCCATTCCCCATTCGTAAGTTCAATTCCACCGTGACGAAGTATATAGCACCTGACCAAATGCGCAGGCAATTGATATTTAAATGTGTGTATAGCAAGTGCGAACTTGTTTTGTTCTAGATACATTCTGATCTCATCATACCTGGGACAATCCATTTCGACAGCACCAGCTCTATCAGCACGACCGACAATGGGCTGAAAACCATGTTCCCCAGTAGGAAGCTTTGGTGATAAGACCTTCGGGTGGACATTTTTTGATGCTTCCTTAATTATTGAAGTCAATCTTCTTTTTTCGGCCTCAAACGAATGGGTGACTTTAGTCCTTCTTCTAGAAAAAATTCCTGGAGCCTTTTTCTCAGGCCCCGGAGTACCCGTAGTATGTCTGAGAGCAGTCGCAGTCTCACCTCTTCGTTGAATAACACCTATTATCTTGGGACCCGCTTGAGTTACCTTTGAGCCAAATCTGTGTGATTATAAGTTAGATTTATGACCATATTCCCAGACTATCCTTGAGCAGATCTTAGACGAATAAACTTACTTCCTCACGTAAACGTCCCAAAATTCTTCACACTCGAGGCCCATAAAATAAGAGACAGGAATCGGATAGTACATTATATTTTCCCAATTCTTTTGCCTTTCCGGAGCCAGCACGGGCATAGTGGCCGTATAAGACTCATGTCTGTACGTAGGCCAATTATAGCTAACATTGATATCAGATTGAGGCGATGCGGGATAATATGGGGACATAAGAGTTGCTCACAGGATTATACCTCCAGAGGAGTATCCCGCAGTGTCTACAGGATTAATAACCGAAAGCGAGATGCCACCAAATACCTTAGAAAAATGGTTTAATAAGAACTAATATGAAGATCCTGAGAAGGATCCAGACTCATAGACATACCTGATTTGTTGCGGAGAATCCCCTATGTATTAGTTAGCTTCTCCGGCAAAAACGAATGCTGCTTGACTTGCAATTCTGGTATAGGCTCGTTGTCAAAGTAAGGCTCGCCCCAGCCCCAATCCTCAAGTTCTTTGTTCATTCTGACCATTTGATGGCCCATAGCATGCTGCTTTGATCAATGGTGAGCCAATCCGAAATTCGAATGCAACTTACCGCAGTCTCGTGAAGAATATCTTCTGCCAAGCGAAAATCGTCCAAGGCTCTGTCCTCTGGCAAGAGAAGAGGGTTCAGCAACGGCTCGACCAATTCATAGGCGATGGTAACAAGTGTAGCTCGAGGTTCGGGCGGACTGCTTGATGTACCTCGACGTGGGGACCACCTGGTCAAGCCGGCTTGAAAATTACCTAGTTCAGCCATTCCATCCGGAGTGCTCTTACACGAGATGTAAGTTTCAGTAATTGTCTCATGAGGAAGCAATTCTTGGAGGAAAAACAAGAGTCAAAAATGTGCCTGTAAAGAGAGATATGCAAAAAGGAATTGAAAAATTAAGGTCTGAAATGGAGAAGTAGAGTCCACTGAGCTGAATACGTACTTTGGCTCCTGCCAATGCATAATTAACCTGTTTTGACATCTTCCCCAATAGCTCTATAGCGTAAGATGCAAGTTCCGTGTTTTTTCTGTCCTCCATGGAAATGAATCGCATTACATGAAGGCCAAAGTCGGGTGGAAGCTCCGTTTCTGAAACCTCTACCAGTGGGCCCTTCAGTAACGCATTGAACCTTTGCTGTTAGCGAAATGGAAATGAATCCTAGCGACCGGGAAGCATACCAGTCCCATGTATGTATGTTAGCGATAACGCTTGATACAATCTTTATGGCCGGTATCATCGCATTCCACACGCTGGATGCCGGTGTTTTAGTAACATAGCAACTTCTCATTAAAGGCCGTGGATATTGAGAGGGTGAGTTTAAAGATAGAGTATACTCACGCATCATTCTTGGCCTGATTTGCTTAGTACGTCTTAATCAAATATTTCGATATGGCGGATTACTTGCCTCCTTTGGGATGTCCATACTTTCTAGCAAAGGGTGTAGGTCCTGCAAACCTTACGTGAGTTCCTTTTGGTGTTAATGGATCCATATTTTGTACCGCTGTGACGTGCAATTGCTGAGATTGACTAATAGTTCATAGTAGATCACTCGTAAATACAAATAACAGAAGGTAAAAGATCATTTGTTCTTCATGTCTGCACTGCACAATAACGGAAAGACAAAGGACGATGGGCTCCTTTTAATTGTGAACAAAGAAATGTGACTCCAACACATACATTCCGTCTAAAGCTAGCTTTTTGTCCTGAGTTAGGACAAACCTACCACACTAATCAACTTATGGAATGTCAGTGATCTGAAAAGCCGTTTGGGGTTAATTTAATCTCGATTTTTCGAAACAATATCATATTTTGAAGATGGGAAGTGAAGCTTAGTATGGTATCATCATTGGTTATCTATAACAAGAAGCTCAAGGCGGGACAGACATCCGTTGACGATAAAGAGTGAACTATTATCCCATGCCCTACACAGTTTGCAACTGCCTTTTGATTCAAATTGATCCAGCCATGAAGGAATCACGTGCAGATGTAATTGCAAGCGGGGTCCTCAAATGTTCTTGAGATGGATTGTTTGTATTCATCATCTCGGAGGGCCTTCAGTTGCTGAGGGCTTTCAGTCACAGAGAATCGAAATATATGCAGATTTAGAGAAGGACAGGTAGTAGATTAGCGTTGGGCAAGATTGATAGAGATTGAGGAAGTTGAGCGTAGTTGAATGTTGGAGTCTAGACTCTGTGTGGGATAGTTCCATGCACCAACAATGATCTCGACCTTCTTTAGGTTATGAGATTGCAACATGGTTACCTGGTCAGCTTGACTTGAGGTTACCTAAGATGCATGCATTGCGTACACTAGTATAATAACATCTGGCTAAATTTTACATGGAGTAAAAAAAGGAGAGCAAAGTAGTAGAGGAGATGAAAAGAAAGATTGGATTAATTTGAACGATACTCGGTGTGTCAAAATGTTTGTTGTCAAGTTTTGGCTCTGGAGCAGGTAACTATTACTATAAGTAGGGAGGTAGGTAGAACTTTCAACAGTTTTCGAACACTCATGGTCTTTTAAAAAATATGTCAATATCTTCAAAAGACCGAAGGTGGGTGTGGAAACTGTGGAGCCGATGAAGTTATTATGCAGCAAAAGCACAGATAAATTTGAACTCGTCTCGAGCGAGCGAGCGAGCTAGTCCAGTATCAATAGTGGAGTACTCACTGACCACTGCTCATTCTTATTCAAGGACTCAAGGTTCTCCCCCAGTGCTCACACTTTGAACTTATTATGTACACAGCTCGGTACGGTAAGACCGATGTCAGAGAGGGGGAGGGGTCTCGGAGGTGTGAGGTGTGTGAGACCTTACCTACAAGTGTATGATGATTGATCAATGATCAATGACGATGGTCCAATAATGATTCTGATCTTCTTCTATCGTCGATTGCAAGTGGAGAAGGAATGATGATTCTTTTCTTGAAGTGAATCTCATGATGAAGCTGTACGTGAGTTTTAGATACTAGCCTCCTAAGTACATACATACGTAAATAAAAATAGTAATTGTCGCTCCGCTTGGCCACTGCCGTGGGGGCTTCTTCGCTTCGCTCTAATAGAAGAGCATTATATGGTTACTCCTCATTTCACTGCAAGTCATCATATATCATCGATGAATTGATGAATTGAGGAAAATCGAGCGCAGCGAGGACTGGGGTTTGGGGGTTTACCCCCATTAAGAGAATGTATAATAATGATAATAAATCAGATAAAGGATTGAGATTTGCCATACATAATAGAAAACCACGAATTGATAATGAAGTATGAATACCATGATAGGTAACGGTATGTCAAGTATTGAGTGAATGGTGTGAATGGTATGTGTGATATGTGTGTGATATGTGTGTGATATGTGAGGTATGAGTTATCTTTGAATAATCAATCAATGCAGGCAGCAAAAGAAGGCTTCAAGGTTGTAACTTGTCACATCAAATTGATCTATACCTTTAATGGATTGAATCTCCACTTTTTACCGTTCATTGGACCAACCGTTCCTTCATCCCCGCCCAACCTTAGCTTTGCTTGCTTCTGTTAGTCCTCTTTACTACTTTCCTAGTTTCATCGTGGTGGAGGTCTGAACTTCAAATATATTGGTTGATCGTCATTTAGCTGCAGTTTCTTGAGACGCGAAAAGACGCCACCACACAATATAATTGGGGAATTTGATATCAGATGTGACTCTAGGGAAGAGATGGCTTATTGGGAATGCAAGAGACCGTTTATCCAAGCTCCAAGCTCCAAGCTCTAAGGTCGATATTGGATTGGATTGGATTGGATTGGATTGGATGAGAGATGAAGATGAAGATGAAGATGAAGATGAGGATCAAGATGGAAAGGGATGATGAAAAGAATAGAAATAGAGTTTGAGGTGAGGGTATGAAGTGAATGAAGTGAATGAAGTAGGTTTCAAGTGAATGAAGAAGTGGAAAAGAGAAAGCCAAGAGGATAAGATGGGAAAGATGGGAAAGAGGAGAAAAGGGAGATAAAGATGCATGTCTCCTCTTGGTTGTTTGAAAATTAAATTGAAGTTTGAAGGAAGAGAAAAGGTTGGTATTGGTGGACACTGTGAGCTATTCGAATCTAGACAATGCAAGTTGAATGCATAGAGAAAGAAAAGAAGGAAAGCGCCAATGAAATAGATGGAGGAATAGAATAACTGAGTATCTAGTAATATATTTGATGAATAGTTACATCTATAGTATATTGTATGTGGAAGGGATATGTGTGTGTTATCTGTTATCATAGAGACATACTAGGTAAGACATAGAGATGAAGAGATGAAGAGATGAATACAATTCCTATTGTTTCTTCTTTGATCCCTTCTACTCTCTCTCTTTTCTCTGACCCTTTTTCTAATTCTCCTTTGGGCGTTTGTGTAAATCCATGAGCTGCCAATTAAAGTTTCCTTTCTACATTTTGATTAGTTTCTTCTCGGGGTTCTTTTCCAATGATAATTTCCCACACACTTCTTTTCCTTTTCCTTTTCCTTTTCCTTTTCCTTTTCCTTTTCCTTTTCTTTTAATCTTTCCTTTGATCTTTCTCTTTTCTTTCTTTCTTCACTCCATACTCCATATTCTAGTTAGCGTTATTTTTCATCAATTACAAATTCACTCAAATCAAACATCAAACATCAATCATAAATCAGAATCAATCCAATTCAATCCACTCAATCCACTCAATCTCAGATCATTCAAAAATTAAGTTTTGTACTTGACAGTATTTGTTCAAGGGCATCATACTACCTAATATACACAAGAAGATAAAAGTGGTACTCATACTATAATATTACTATTCGTCCCCAGACTATTGACACTGTTGTGCTTATCTATCCGCTTTTGAAACTTGGGGTCTGCGATAAGGCTATTAATTACTCTATACCCTGCCTGCCTGCTTACCTTCCACCCTCCTACTAGGTACCTCCTCCACCTACCTAACACTTCTACCCACTACTTCTAGTTCGACTTCGCAATCTGAAAGGGAAGTTGTCTCATAAGTTACATTGGGAGTTGAACCACCAAGAAATTGGGTATGTGTATATGTTTTACTTATCTATTTGATACTTCCATTTCCTTTCAAGAGAAGACAGTCAGGTATATCAAGATCAAATTCATTAAACTTTGTTAGCATTGCATTCATTTACTTACACATATAAAATCATAGATGCTCGACTCGAATTCCTCACATTCATAACAATAATCACACCCCAGCCTTATCTATCTCCCAATTGATTTGGCTTTGACTGTGGCATTACAACCATCACACGACTTCCCACAAATAACAATATAAACAACATTCCTCCCTCAACAACAAACACATTTTTGCTAGAGGATCGTTGTGCTGGTTACATACATACCCTTCAAATATCTTCTTACATGTTGAATCTCGACCATAAACAATATTTAACCATTCCAAGCTTGCAAGATTGCTTCAATTCAATAATGGCTACAATTGCTTTACCAAGACCCATTCCCGCAGGACACACGAGATCTTCTTCACCACCCCACTCACTTCCTTTAACTCCTACGCTAAGCCTGGATTCTATCAATTCCTCGTCGGCCTTCCCAATTCCGATTCCAAATAAACATCTACCAGTATGCCCACCAGGTCCCACTCCATCCGAGAAACCAGATACCCCTCCCAACTCCCCACCAACCAAAGAACTTTCTTTGTCCCAACGATCAATCCTATATCCGCCCGTCAATTATAATTCACGATATATTGACTCTTCCATAATATATGAGATTGACGCAGCTGGTGTAGCTACTGCTTTGGAGCATTTAGCAGGTCAACCTCTACCCGATCCTTCTCAAGTCTTTCCATGGTTTCATGGTCTGCATCCCTCCAATCACATCCAACAAGCTTTCTTTATAGCACGGCGGCGAACCTTACGAAGAACTCCAAAATGTATTCGAGGTATAACAATTGTCAAGGCCGATGGAGATTTGACTTCCTCGAGACTGAAAGGTGCAATCACTCCTGATGAGTTCTTGAAGTTTGGAATCACGACAGAATTCCAAGAAGTCGACCCAAAAGAAGGATTTTCGGTCCGAAACTTTCAAATACAAGCCGCGAAATCTGCCATGGTATCAGACATCATTGTTTACGGAGAGGATTCTCGTAATGTCGAGAGACTGGCAAGGGAAATTGCTGCTGCACAACAAGCTGTTCGTGAGACTCATTTCATCCAAGGACATGAAATATCTCAATACAATACATTTATATGCACTAGTGCGTTCAGTGAATTCGAGGAAAACTATCCACAACTTGTTTCGGTGGATTCTCGGGCTAGATGGACTGGAGAAGTCATGGATTTCTTCCATCAAGAGAGAGTGGAGATGTGTGCCATGACCAAAGCTTCGGAAATCGATCATAATGTTTGGTTGGGTCCAACCCCAGATGGATACTCGGAAACTCGCCAAGCATCTTCAGAAGGAGAATTCGATATTCTCATTGAATGCAATGATCTAGGTCAAATCAACCCTCGAGAACTACAAGACATTGCAAAAGGTAGATCAAATAAACGACAATTAGGATTTCCATCTTCCGGAATGATTCAACCACCGTCCTGGGAACATGAACAAGCCGATGGGATTCTCGAAACTTGTAGATGGATATACAATCTTTCTCACGGGATTTTGCCAGAAGATGAAGATGGTGATATTGATTTGATCACCCAGACAAAGGAAAGAAAGATCCTGATTCATTGTACTGATGGCTACACCGAATCTACTCTCCTCGGTCTTGCATATTTCACTTATGCTACAGGTCTCTCTATCCCTAAAGCCTGGCTTGAATTGCATATTTCAAAGAAGCGCAACTTCTTTGCATACCCGCAAGATGTCAGTCTCCTTACAACAATCGCACCTCGCCTCCTTTCTGAATCGCCTATCCATCGAAAATCAAGCTTATTAGATATTACCGATCTTGCCAAAGAGGAACCGGAGTGGATAAAGTGTATGGATGGAAGTCTACCTTCTCGCGTTACTGACTATATGTACCTCGGGAATCTTGGACATGCTAATAATCCGGATCTTCTACGACGTCTTGGCATCAAGCAGATTTTGAGTGTGGGTGAAACTGCAACATGGAAGGATGGCGAAATGAATAAGTGGGGAAAAGATAATGTGATGGTTATCCAACGGGTGCAAGACAATGGAGTAGACCCGTTAACCGATGAGTTCGGACGATGTTTAGATTTTATCGGTATGGTTTCACCCTGCGTACTACGAGAGATCTTGCTAATCAACCAAACAGAAAGAGGTAAACTAAACAATACAGCAACATTGGTTCATTGCCGTGTAGGCGTTTCTAGAAGCGCAACTATTTGCATAGCCGAAGTCATGCGTACAATGCATCTTTCATTTCCGCGTGCTTATTGCTTTGTCAGAGCCAGAAGATTAAATGTTATCATCCAGCCACATTTGAGATTCAGTTATGAACTTTTGAAATGGGAAGAGAAACTTAAAATGTCAGGAGGCAAGTTTGGGGGCAAGTGGAAAGGCAGGGAACTGGAATGGGCCGATATTGCGAGGGAAATCGCAGAGATGAATAGACCGTACAGTGCTGGTAGATGATGTTGGGTTGGAGTAACATCATATGGGATTGTATGGATGGATTTGGAGTTGAATTTTGGGTATACTTACTTTTTGATGGGAAATCATGATGTTATGATTGCGGTCTACTTTTCTTCTTTAGGATGGATGACGAATGATGGTTGATGGGTGGGTTTGATTGGAGGGCATTGGATACATACCCCCTTCTCGGTTGAAACGTTTTGGTAATTTTGGATGCGACTTTTGGTTATGATTGGATTACGATATGATAGCGACAGATACCACATTCTTTGGCAGCGTATAGGAACGCTTGCAATCATTCTTAGGGATACCTTTAGGGACTTCAGGGAAAAGGAAGTACGTAATTATACGGTGTTCGGTTTTGAATTTTATATGATTCCTGGGTAATGCATCTTGTGAACTCTGAGTAATTGGTGATTGGTGACTGGTGACGGAGTAATTGGATGTTGCTTGAAGAGTAATGACGTGGGTGCAGTACTATCACGTTCCCTCAAATTTCGGGGGTATAGTAGTGCCTACCTAGATGTGCTCTTATAAATTTTCTTGCAATTATTTCTCGCTACCGTTTAAAATGCTAGTGTTATATCTTGCGCGCTCAATTGAATCGCTAGAGCCTCCACCCTTTCAACCATTCTATTGCATGTATACGAAAAACATCATGGCTAGCTTGATATCTTATATCTTCTGAGCTACTCTTTGCTGGTGCACAGTAACGGTCTACTGTCGAAAAGCAACACATGTTAGTGCACAAAAGCGAAAAAAAACTCCCCTTGGGGAGAGAAATAATGGGGTGGAGGTAAGGGGGGTGAATGAATGGGTTTTCTACTTATTTTGTGTAGAAGTATACAGGTATTGACTTTGTTTTTTGTTGATTTGATTTGATTTGGATCGCTGTCAGTTTGGTATCTGTTATCTGGGGAGATGATGCTATTGTTTGGTAGTCTTCGGTTGGAATTTTGATATGGGATGGAAATGTATAGGATATTAAAGGGATTCTGTGTTTGGTTGGGGTGGGGCTACCGAGAATAAGGGGGGAGAGATATATCTGGAGGATTTGTATGTATCAAGGAGGAGTCACGTAATATCTTCTATACACAAGTGGAGAGGTAAAGGATACATTTGCTGTGAATCGAGAGAAGCGTCGGTTTTTGTTGATCATGTAGGTTTTATGATTCAGGTTACTGATATATCTTTTATCTCCTTTGAGTATTGGAGGGAGGAAGGAGGTGCAAAGCTTGAGGGAAGTTGTTTTTGTAGACGATCCATGTCATATATCGTATATCTCACCCATCCAAATTCAGTTTCGCAATATCATCACATCGTCGAAGTCTCAACCACCATTGTTACCCCGTGATTTCCAACATGCGAGGTCCTCCTTCACTGACTTTTTTGAACTGCCACTGCACAGCGTCGAGTTATCTCGAACTCCTTGAGTTCTCGGGATATTCCTCAATTTGATAAGAGTTATGAAGAGAAATACTGGTATTTGAACCTCTCATTGCTTCTTTTGAGTCGATTTACTTCATCGTTTTGTACTGCACTTCTCCCCCACTCTTGAGGTCGAGATACGTGGGTTTCAAACACTTGTTTTCAACAACCTTCAAGATAATTAACAGTATCTACCACATAGTCATGAATTAGGAAAATCTTCATATTCAGAAACGCAAGAAGTTAGATATCAGAAAGATTTGATATCAAACTCTCGACTTAAATACGTAGATAGTCATTGCATCCACACCCGCGACCCCAAGTCTTGGCAGCTCAAAAAGGGGCGGCAAGATGAGCGGGTCATTGTCATCATCACCATCATCACCATAGGTGGAATCATCATGGGAGGGATCGACGGATGACACGGGGCGATAGGTGGTACAATACCTTTGAATATCTAATTTTACTTTTACAAAATTTATGGTTAAATTCTTTCTTTTCTTCATCATCTCGATTTACCAATTGTTGAATTGTTGTTCTGATCCGAGTAAAGCTTGTGTCACGTTTCGTGCAGAGGTATTAATTAAATATTTGATACCTTAGAGCTAGGAATTGAGCTCGAATGACGGATAAATTCACACAAAACTGCTATGCGTGGTTTGATGGCGGGGTGGAGACCATACAGCCGCAGAATTATTTTCCTTGTGGGACTGTGAATAGTACTTCGGTATGATGGGTTTTCCTCGAGGGATTGATATCTGAAGAATTATGTTTGTACTGATGAGACGTAGGACTTTTTAACTTGTTGCATGGAGTTTGATACGTGCGTGGGGAACAATATCTGTAAAGCTTCGTCTGGCGTGACGGAGGGGTCGGAATGTAAGTAAGGCCTTTTGGATTTCACGCATGTGCGTGAATGGGAATGTTATTTACTCGGTACTGATGGATTTTGAAGATTATCTTGGGTATTGTAATGATCCGACGTATACCGCTTCTGTATGTCCGAAAGAATGTGGTACGTTAAATTTCCATCACTCAGCTCCATTTTCAACCATCTATCTATCGATCTAGCACGTGCCCAGTCTCAAAAATCAAAACTGCAACTAACCAACCCTCTACACTAAAGTCGACCTCGAAACCAACGGCGGCGGCGCCATCGGCATCGTCTACAACTCCACAACCAGCGAATGGAACTGCTGCAACGACACCGCATGCAAGAGTCTCAGCAATGAAGTTTTCGAAGCTCCAGCTCCTTCCTCTCTATCAGTAATAGCTTCACCCACATCAAGACCTTATTCTACTTTTACTACCCCCTCTGCTTCTTCGTCTAGTACTTCGTCTTCATTAGCGATAACTTCTTCGTCTTCCGGATCATCATCGACGGTCAAATCCTCAACCACAACCACAACCACAACCCCTACATCCTCATCATCTCCATCATCCCCCTCTTCATCAAAGCTACCTCCCGGCGCCATAGCAGGAATAGCCATCGGTGCGGCTGTCTTCGTCGCCCTCCTAGCTCTCCTCACCTATTTAATCTTGCGCAAGCGCAAAAATAGAAATAATCCCAGCCAAAAACTAAATCAGACGACGGGAGAAGCATACGCCAAACCGGAGTTAGCAGGCGAAACTGGGAATCGAGGGGATGGAAGCAGTGAGTTGGCATCGGATAGAAGGGTGGAGATGGGCGGTGGTCAGGTATCGGAAATGGGAGAGGGGAGGAGTCAGGCTTGGGAGTTGCAGGGGGGTGGGAGGGTGGTGGAATTGGGGTGAGGGGCTTTAGGGCGAGGGAGGGAGAGAAGGAGAAACTAAGGAGGGATTATGAGATTATTGACGTGATGCTATTAATTCGGGGAATGGGTGTTATAGAATCTCCCTCCCTCGCTTGTGTGACGATTGATACTTATTATCTTGATCTGGACTTATTCTCTGTTCTTGAGCTAAAATCGAACGTGGTAGGTAGTTCTTTGCGATGAGATTGTATTGTAATGAAATGGAATGGTCATGACATTTTGCATAGTTCGGTTGAGTATGTAGATAGATGCACAGGATGGAATATAAGACGGGTAAGATTATGGTTAGACCTATTGTAGTATACAACATAGAGTTGCTGGTAATTAAAGTGGTAAGTAAATAGAAACGAAAGTTTGGGAAAGCTAAGATGGAGAAAGTTGGGGGTTTGATCGATTGTCCCGATATCTCGTCCACTTCGCCTCCGTCTAGCTTGGGTTCCTTCCTTGTCTTTGCTATAATATTTCTCTAGTGATGTAGATTTGACGACTCTGACTATGACTATAGCACAGTATTTTTAGGAGTCAGAACTGCAATGTAATAATCAAAAACTTTGTAATATCTAATCCATTCTGAATAATGAGATTGTTTCAGATGTTGAAATAGTTTTGGTTATTAATTGGTTTGAGTTAATGACTTTATGGATTTGATCATGGTATTTTGCAGATTTTCAAGATTAGATTCGTAAAATAGATTGCAGTCCAGACTATTTGTAACCACTGCTACAGCTATATACAATCCCGATTTGAAGCTAAATGTTCAGTGGTGCTCGAAAACCATTTCGTTTCTGAGTTAGGTCTAGAATATATATTGTTCATCGACAGCCTTCTAATTATCCGTATCTCCCTTCACTTGAGATCCACGATCGAATATGTCATTCCATACAGACTTTTCACGCTTAGCGACCCAAGGGGCAAATCCCGGCTTGTCTGAGACCTCTCCTTTACCTTTCATCACGCGGCGGACTTTGAAAGTCTTGAGGTCCTCAACAGCTTGCAGACCCAAATCTGACAGATTTATCTTTTTGTACCTACACGACCACTTCACATTGCTGGAGCTGACAACCTTCACACCCAAAGATGGTAAGCCGAGGATCACTTCCTCGCCCACAATCATGCCCCCATGTGGTCTCCATACCACGACAGGTAGAGAATATCTCCACCTCTCTTCGCCATTCACCGTCCTTAAAAGTCTTTTTAACACCCGGTGCCCTCTCTCGTCCAGAGATCGTTCCAGTTTGGGTATGTCTTCTTTATTAAAAAATCGAATAACTAAGCTACCAGCCTTGGAGGACATTTCGTTATGTATCTGAAGCCAGTATCGATTATCGAATAGAAGCCACTGAGGCTTTGCTCCTGGAAGTAGCTCTGGAACAATAGTTTCATCAAGTGATGACCTGTATCTAGGTTGTCGGAATATATGCCATTCATTCTTTCCCGGGTATTTCCGATCGACATTGAATGGTTGAAACATGATACCAGCGGTGTTTATGGTTTTTGGTTGCGTTGTGACATCAGGTAATGGGAATATTTCCGGAACTGCGGCGGAAACCTGATTCAGTGATACGATGGAATTTGGCGTGATAGTCATGATTACACGACGGAGTAGCATAGCGGCTAGAATGGATCTGCTGGCGATATCTTGGGGAGTTATAGAAGGTATCGAGGGGAATTCCATAATAAGAGTTCCTCGTCTAGTATCAAAGCTTAGGACTTTGCATTGTTTTATAAGCTGATCAACCTTTTGTTGACGTAGATTCTCAACATTTTGAAGTTGAGCAGAAAGATCAAGAACTCTAGATTTGGGTAACACCATAGGCAGACCACTATGATCATATAGATGCCGTATTGCATTCCGGTCTGTCAGGGTGGGATCGCTGTTGGTATTATCTTCAAACCACTCCACGCTCAAAGCCTCACATGTCGCGATAAGTCTTTCTTTTGGAAATTCAAGAAGAGGACGATAGAGGGTTATACCGCCAGACTCGACTTCTAATTGAGGCATGATCTTTAAGACACGGGATGCAGATTGATCGCCATTATCTTTTCCAATGATATTGGTCCACTTTGTGCCTTGTTTGGATTTAATAGGTAGAGCAAGTGTTATTGGGTTTCCACTCTCATGAACTCCATAAATACCTTCACATTCTGGTATGAGAGAAGAGGGTTTAATACCGAGCAAACCAACACCCCGAGCGCCTTTCGCTAGACGCATTAGTACCGTCTCGGCTTGATCATCGGCGTGGTGTCCAAGGAGAATTGAACTGATATCAGACTTTTGACAATACTTTCCAATTGCCTGAAAACGGTATTTTCTAGCTAAGCTCTCGAAATTAGGTAGCTGGGAAGGATTCCCAGTGATATCTTTCCATGGGAGAGTCAAAATTCGTGAGGTCATACCTATATTCATTTTTTGTATTAGGAGCTTACAGATATACAAATTTAAAAAGAATAACATACCAAGAGATTCTAACACCCCCATAACCTTCTGAGCCTCTTCTAGACTGCCATCTCGTACTCCATGATTGACGATAACAGCTCGAAAGTCGATCTTGCCAAGATGTATTGGATATCCATCAGAAGCAAACGGTATGTAATTCTTTTTCATTTGCATACACAACGCCGCAAGGGCCATAGAATCTACCCCTCCACTCACTGCAAGTCCTATCAGGCAATTAGTAGTAATCAATTGTAAAATATAGCAACTACATACCTACAGTCCTATGACCCCGCTGGTCATGACGATAAGGAACTTGACATGGCCTTTTAAAAAGTGCATCGGCAAACTCCTTTATCGAAATAGGAAGTGCATTTTGCTTCATGGTGTTCATTCCATTATTTGATCAGCATTTCATTCTATTAATATCCACAATAATGCTTGAGAATACAATTGCTATGAAGAATGATTGTGTCGCGTGTTATCGCGTCAATTGATGCTATCAGCCCGTAAAAAGAGACGATAAAAATCTACCCGAGCTCCAACCTCAACTTTGTCATCCCAAATTCACCCCAGCCATGAATTCGAAATTCACCCACCACATCTATTATCTTCTTTGCCTCGGTACGGTCCGGCTTCGGCCACCTTAATACCACTTCTTCTACGGTCCTTAATTATCCCACTTGCTCAATTCTCTCCTTCCGCATAAATGTCACAATCAAACTTCACCCCCGCCCTCCTAGCGGGAGCCCTCGCCGGTACCACGGTCGACCTCACCCTTTTCCCTCTCGATACTTTGAAAACCCGCCTTCAATCTTCCGCCGGCTTCATTGCCTCTGGAGGCTTTACAGGTGTATACCGGGGAGTTGGTTCTGCCATAATTGGCTCTGCGCCCGGAGCTGCATTGTTCTTCTGTACATACGAAGCTACCAAAAGCGCATTTGCGAAACGACGAGATACTTTAAATGCAAATATACCCGGGGCTCGCGAAACGGGGAAAGCAGTTGAGCATATGGTTGCAGCAAGTCTGGGAGAGATCGCCGCTTGTGCCGTTCGTGTGCCTACGGAAGTTGTCAAGCAGAGAGCTCAGGCGGGGCAATATTCAAGCTCCTTACTCACGCTCAAGGCGATTTTGGGACAATACAAACACATTGGGGTTGTAGGAGTGTGGAGGGAACTCTATCGCGGCTGGAGTGTTACCATAATGCGGGAAGTGCCTTTTACAATCATACAATTTCCTCTCTGGGAATCTATGAAGGCATACAGGAAGAGAACAAGTGGAAGAGATACTGTGAACGCAGTGGAGAGTGGGCTTATGGGAAGTCTTGCGGGTGCAGTGGCGGCTGCGGCTACTACCCCTTTGGATGTGCTGAAGACGAGGATGATGTTAGAGAAGCAGAAGAAGTCGACGAAGGTTTTGTTGAAGGAGATAATAGCTACGGGTGGTCCAAAAGCATTCTTCGCAGGGATAGGTCCAAGAGTAATGTGGATTAGTATTGGAGGGGCGATATTCTTGGGTAGCTATCAATGGGCATACAACGAATTGGCTAAGGAGGGAAAGGAATAGAAGGAAATGATACATAGGGCTAAGTTACTGGTGGGGCAAATAGTCGGATGGATTGACTACATATAGATAGCTTGATGACCACGTAGATACCCTCTCTCTAAGAGCATGATCTCACGATCGATATGAACACAAGTGTAATATTGCCTTAATATACCAATAGCCTACACAGAATTTTAACGTCACAATGAACAATTGAAGACAAGCTCAGAGGCAAATCGGTTATTTCCCAGCAGATTTTCACCCATATACCAGCCAACTTAAAGCATTGTACAGACACCTCTGAAGGACAGAGTATAATGGTACGCATGCTAAAACTTGACTCATTGCAAGCAAGACTATATACATCCAACAACTCTCACACACGGCTAGTTTAGGCGCTTCAAAGACTAAATTGAAATGTTACCCACTTCCTCATCATTGCCCCAAACTGATAAATGCAGAAAGAATATAAAGCGGGGGATCAAGCTGGAAGATCCAGTACAATCCACCCCTCCAGCTTTGTGGTGGTATTGCCTAAATTGCAAGTCTATTCATTGTCATCTAGCAAGTTCTATGTCCATGCTCGGACAATCTAGTATTGATCACAAAATGGCTCCTTTCCTTCCGAAGCGAGTACTGGAAATACATTCTGGGGAAGCGAAGTGTAAGTGATGGTGATTGACTTGGCCATTTTACTACTAATTGGGATGACATGTTGAATCTCCGGGTTTGTACAAGTCAATATCATAATTAGACAGCTCAAGTGAGTTATGGGAAGTAGTAGTTGATTGGTATCTATCAGCATCAAAATCGAAGTTCATTGGTATAAGCACGGCCAAGCTTCACTGCCGTTACTTTTCGACCTACTGTGATGACAACAACGTATCATTACCTTATCACTTCATAATCACCGCCATCCAGAACCTTTTGAATCACTGTTCCCACAATGAGAGGATGATCGCACATACAGTTCCGCGCATTCTGTTCATGAGGAAATGAAAATCAGCTGCCGAGATGTTGGAGATATCTCGCTTCCAGCTGGAGCTTCTTGGAAGTTATGAATGGTATTCATTCGCAAGTGTTTGCTAAATAACAATGTGGTTTATGAGGATTACATAGTTCACGTTAGCCGTGATATTTCAGATCATTGATAGGGCATAAAAAGATGAGATGCGATCTACGCAACGCATGAGTCAACTAGTTTTGCATATTGGTTAATTATCTCTGGCAGCTGGTGGTTTAGTATGGTAAGATGAGACATAACATTAAGTATAAGCTAAGTAGAAAAAGAAACAGGTCAATCGTGTACATGGAGGTCTTGTTCTTATAGGACAACCCACATAGTATCTATTTCCTCTGGAAGACCGCACGTTCCCTTTCCTGAGAATTGTTTAACACTCAGATATATCCTCATGCTTAGTATTCGCGGGGCATCTACGAAATTGGAGGGCTTATGATCTCCCTTCTGAGTGATGCCATACTAATGCAATGACTATGCTATCTATATCCCATATATTCAACATTTTCCTTAAGTCAGAAGCATAGATTGTGGTAACTAACAAGCAGAACTACTACCCAGGATAGGCACATACTGTAGTACTGGCATGTCGAACGCAAATTCATAAGGATGACGAGGGCAATTACTTTCCACTCAGTCATAAAACAGCTCTGGAATTTGCATTACCAAGTCAACGAGATGAGCATGAGGGTGGGGATGGAGGCGCGGGGTTGATGTAACGATACTAAAAGCCAGAGGTTCGAATGTTACTCGTAAGCTTCACAGACTTCAAGATCTGAGTGACTTTACGAGGATATGGCCATTGTGTTCAAAAGTAGCAGAAGAGTAACATCGTCATCATCTTCGCTACTGTTCCCCAAACTCGGGTTCTTTTGGCGAAGATATACACCATCATTTCTGGGAGCCGAGATACTATTCTCAGCAATTTCAGACGAGAAACTGTATATTCTACACGAGAACCAGTGTTTTCAAGCACCTTTGCAGAAACCCTAGCCCCTCTTCCAATCACTACTTTGAACATGTTCTCTTTCGCTCTCGCTCCTTAGGCAGCACAATACGAACTGTCGTAAGTGGCTCAAATTCTCGACAATACGACATTATCACTGACAGTAAATTCCGAAAGATTGGAAAATTCCGATTAAATACCCATCGCCGACTAAAGCCCGAAGTCGGGCTTTAACGGGCCTAGTAGATCCCGAAGTATAAATCAGAAGTCTAGGTAAGTTTTCTTAACACTTCCAAGGATTCAAGTTATAATTTTATCTAGACTGTTAGTTTCGATGTTCTAAAAATATTGTTATTACTCTTATAAGCTTATTATTTTGGATAAATTAATTAAAAGAAACTATTTACCTAAAACAATTTCAATTATTTAAAAGGAGTTGAATATTTCAACGTTGTTGATTGTGACATTGCAGTCCAGACTACTGGATACTCTGAGTAAGCACTTTGTTATCAAAAATACTACTACTTCCACGCTGCACCCGACTATTTCTAACCACAACAGTCTAGAAACTTGTGGAATGTACACTAACAGTAAAGTGAAATCCAGGGGACATTGCAGAAGTCAGCGTACCATTCGTACCTCGTAGCATTGCATGGAACCAACTCCGCGGAAGCGAAAATTATGTTGTTTTGAGCAATTGTTCTTCTGATAGTATCAAGACCTTGAGCTCCGGAGCTCACAATTAGACTTTCTATCTTCCCGGAATGCCTATCATATAGTGTGATTCATTGATATATTTGAACTAGGTATTTACACAAACTGGAGGGGTTCGTAGATGGTTGCCTACACCGGCATCTCACTGCCTGCTCTCGGGCAAGGAAAATTTGGCAATTTTCGAATGATTATCTGTATAACAATACACACACACTTGCTGCAGCTTATTTTCCTGAAGAAATGAAAAGCTTCAGTGATAGCCGGGAGTGGTTCCGGTGCTTCCCCGGTGAACGAATATAATCTAGATCCATTTTTGGAAGCCTGGTTGTGAAACGAAACAGCACGATAAGAGAAAGCTTTTACCAATTCAAATGGAAATATATATTTACTATTTTTTGGGAAGATCTGCGAAATTTCTCATTTTGCAAGGCGGGTGTCGTGCGGCTAGCTTTTGTCCTCTGTAATCCCGTGATCGACAGCCAGTCTTTACTATGCTGCATCGAATTGAAACAATCCGGGATTCCACTAGGCATGTGGTAAACATATCACTCTCTGCCATTGTATTGAATGGTTGTTTTCCTTACGCTGTATGTAATATTCGCATAGTATTGGATGCGTATATGAGCTGTCTCGGAGTAGTTCCGTTGCCTTTCTTCTCGGCGACTACCAACCCATCAACTTAACTTACTGGCGACGTCGGTGATACTAATGGGGTAACATTTGTATTCTGACACAATTCAGCTTTCTTTAATGTCTACAGGGTCTCGACATATCGGATCGCATGACGGGGCACTGGCTTGGAGGCAGGTGTGAATGGCTACTTGATAGGCCACAGCCGGAAAACCGTTGGATAATTCAAAATGGGGAAGCACATAATAAGTGGCAAAAAGCCACTCGGGTCATATGAGTAGAAGGATTTCATTCATGGATGTTCGGTCGATAAGGAGAGGCTAGACTGGGGCAACTCGAGACATTCAAAATCTAGTCAACTTGACCTGTTATTGGCTGAACAAACGACTTCCAATGTTCCAGCGGCACCAAGCTAGTGAAAACCTCCTTGTCTGGAATTGAGCAGATGATTTGAAGCCAAATCAGATTTATGTTGAAGATAATTCGCTCGAAAAGCGGTTACATAGAATCTCTCCTCGGCCTCGCTTTGGGTCGTCCAAGTTCAAGATACAGAATAGGAAATAAACCGAGAGTTCTAGTAATATTCATTAGGAATAGTAACATTCAAGACCCAGAATTAGCTTATGACTCCTGATGCACTGCTGATGAGTCCCAAACGGGCAATGGCTGAAACTTTTTACGAGTGCAGATAATCCTTGGAGAACTAAAGAGGCACAATATTAAAATCTTTCTCCTATTGGACAAACCATTTCTCTAGAAAACTGAAATTTTAGGCCCCTTTCCAATGATCATCTAATTGTGGAGTTCTTTGGAACCCAGAATACCTTTTTGAAACAAGAGTGTCCACTTGGTCTCTAAAAATATTGAGATGCACATCAACACTGGCATATATGATTTGGTGTGTGTGTGGATAGCTGTTCCACCGACAGCATAATGCTTGAAGATCTTGTTTGACTTGCCGCGACACTCCACTTGAGGGTATTTATTAAGCGCTGAAGATGCGCAACCACTAGGACTGCATATGGCCATAGGCTCTACTGCCATTTCAGGTGCAGACTGTGCCTCGCGGAACGGAACGACGCTGTGAGATCTTTGGTGGAGATATTCTTAGGATTCTACGCTGCCTTAACTAGCTTCGATCCGAAAACGAACATTCGTTGAAGAACCCGAAACGGAATTCAACTCCGAATTCATTTTAAGTGCGGAGTGATGAGATTGGAGGTATTGGATATAGAGTTTAGTGATAAGAATAGCTATCATCTTCTGATGAACAAGGGGAGATCGTCCAGGTAGTTTATCCGGAAATGCATTACAGGGTAGCTAAGGTAGCTTTGGTGAAGTTGAAGGATACTTGAAGGAATCGATCATCGAAGGGTGCGATAGGTGTGATGGGCGTGATGGAGGGGTGGAAGTCGTCTAATTTTGGTGGCTCATTGCTCCTACCAGAAGGTTGACCAGGTTTCTGAACCTTGCAGAACAACAAGAGCGTGTCATCCACGTTTTCTTAAAACGTGTTTTGGTACATTTTAGTGTACGTAAAAATACAAGCAGACAGATTTATAATGACTTAGCAAGGGGAATAAATTGACTCTCTGGGGCTATGTCGACATATGAAACGATCTTCAACTGTTGAAGACTTTTCTGCAGCTCGCACTGCCGCATCCTAACTATCAACCTTAAGTGGAGACTTTTAGCGCAGTGCGTTCGTTCACACGAAATATACATCTTGAATATCAAGGATTATGTAAGGCTGGTGGTTGATCATGTTGGGGGCCAAGTCAGATAGATGGGGCTGTCGGCTTAGATCATGTATTATAGAATTCTGGTCCACATTTTAGATGAGATGAGATGAGATGAGATGAGATGAAGCCCCCGTCAGCCAGTCAGCTTTTGATAGTAGGCATTGTTGCTGTGCGAATCAGACAACTGCCGTTGTCCTGTATCGATGTGTGGGATCATTTGTGAGACTATTCAGGTCCCCCCACATAGACATGATTGCTTACTTACATTGCAGTTCGGAGACTTGACCAATGAGAAGATATCCCGCAATATCCTCCCAACATGCCAACAATACACAATAGATTTGATGCATAGTAAGAACTAGATATTCAGCCAATGTGAGTGGTAACCATAAAATGGAAATTAGTATAAGAATAGAAAGACGTAATGTAATGGGTTGGAATGAGACTGGGTGTAATGTAGTAATGGAACGGAGAATACCCCGAATTAGGCGATAGGTTTCTTAGCGTCGGGGAACGATCACCCCGATATTCAGTAAGAATCACAGTTGTTTTCTCGTTGCCCATGTACAACATAACATTTCAAGCAAACACACCTTCTATTTTGAATGAGATGATCATAAGATATGACATAATATCAAGAAAATACGTCCGGATAATTTCTTGCTATTTACTGAGGAAACTTGTTGATACGTTTTAGTGAAGTCGGCCAAGACACTACCCATGATTTCACAATTATCTTTCCATTTAACCACCTATTTTCAAGCCAAATCTATACACAGAGATGATGCACGTTACATCTCAAACTTAGGTATCTTGTAGTATCCAGTACCTTGTTCAAAAGGAGTTGCCGAAAAAGCACCACTAAAGTAACTTTTGCAAGGTCCTCGTATATTATTAACCACTTACTACTCGGCGGGGGAACGGATGGAGAATGTGATGGTAGACACTTGAGATTCGAAAAGAATTCAACTCTTTTCACCAATGTATCTAATCCTCATCTGAACGATCACAACCCAGTCCTCGTCCATCATTCTCCATGATTTTTACTTGCCACTATCAATCGAACGATATATCCCGTTAATACCCTGAGTTCTCCACTATCGTCCAGAACATCATGGATATCATTTCCAGGATTGTTTTTAACCTCAAAAGGAAAAAACAAGCTCTGATGAGATTAATAGCAGGCATCAACGATGATCTCCCATAGAAAATCAGAGCGTCTATCGTAAGATTCAACTACTAGGCGAGATGCTCTTGATTGTAGCCGCCGTTTAGGAGCGTACCACTGCCGTGCTATCCGTTGCGATATCATCTGGGTTTGATTACTTCTTGGCTTGTTGGCTTATATAATCGGATCTCAGCCTCCAAGCTCGTTTGTTTCAAAAGCTTCTGAAACCTTCGATCAAGGGTAACACAGAAATAGTGTTCTTCGCAGTACTCGGCGTAGCGCCATTCTCTTGAAGTGTGGGTGAAAATGCAACCCAATGTACAGAAGCGAAGTACACTATGTACCATCATAACAAACAGGATATGGGACAACGTTGCCACGAGCATGACAAGCAAGAAACGGGCCAGAATGTAACGATTGTACATGCATCATGTATGACAATCATGGGTCATGGTTATCATGAATTCGGTTGCTCCCTTGTGCATAAATGTAAAATATCCTAGTTCAAATTACATTTTACGGTATTACTCCGTACAATTAGCCTCGTCTATCGAGAAGGGACTCAGCGGGAGCTCCCCTTATCAATTGCATCTCGATGTGCAAATGATCACCATTGTCAGCCGAAACTAGCCATGTTGACGGCCAGCAGTAGAACCAACATATCTAACAAATCGAAAGACAACACATCAATCTTAGGGGGTGAAACGCGCGCGCTTAAAAATACCGATTCTTCCCCTGCCCGGAACACGCGCAGCCATCTACCCCGTCTCCGTCCGGACCGGTTTTCATTGTGGGGTTAACTTTTGGCCCATTGGTCTTTAGAGACGCAAGGGTATGCGTCCTATTTGAAATTTAGCTTTCCGACCATCTTTTTCACCAACCAACAGCTCGGATTTTCAGCCAATAGATGGCCAATCCATTCGAGCGGTATCGATGCCAGACTTACAGCCATTACCGTGTAAGCACCCTTCAAAGCAACAACAAAACGTATTATTAACCCACAAGGAGAGGGGGTAATGCCCTGATTTTCTGCTCTTACCTTCTCTATTCGCTCTAGTCCGTCCAAAATCATTTCCCATCTAATGTTTTGTTTCTATTTCCAATTTCTCATCAAGTCATACATCTACTTCGTACATACGGTAAGTACCTTTGTTCCTCCCCGGCCACTACTTCCCGGTCATTTTGCCCTGCTAATACCCCTGTGATTCTCGCTTACCGCACACCCTCCAATCCAACCCATCGACCCGGCATAATGTTCTCCCTTTCTTACTTACATCTTTACCCCTACCCTAGCATTCATATATTCGTGAGCTATTCATATTCGATCATACCTATTCTTTGTAAGTTTGTACCCACTAGCCCCATCATATAAGTCAGCATTAGCCTCATTTCGTACCTGCCGCCCTAATCACATCCATCATTCTAAGCAGCAATGACCATGGTTCCATTTCACCTATTGATTAGATACTTGAGTAGCCAATAAGCTAATTTACATCCAATTTATATCTAATAACCCGAGCTTCTTACCAACATCGAAACAACGAAATATAAATAATTCCTATCATGTGAATAATTTAATTCCAAATTCAGAATCATGTCCCCAATTGGGATTTCACGAGGTGCCCAATGATCTTGAGAGAATTGAAATTTATTCCAACTCCTGGTCCGATGATAGAGACAGCTGAAAGGGGCATACATGATTACAGCACCTAATTCGCAATGCAAAAACGAATAGGTACACCGAGAGAACTCAAAACAAGGCAAACGAATTTCATAATGGTTGTTCAGGTAAGGCAATTAATTCAACTCAGGTGTCAATTCAGAACGGAATTTTTATTTTCTATGTCATCTTATCTCATCTATTTGATCTGTGCAACTAACAGTCCCCAAATTTTAATTCGGCCATCCAACGATCGAAAGAGTTCCAGCTTCAACTCGCTTGTAAACATCCTTCCACTTCACCAATTTTTTTTAGCAGTTACAAAAGACGGGAAAAAAGAAATCTCTCTATGTAGTGTACCATATCACATAACTCAGCTCTGATTCATACATATAGCAAGGAAAAAATAAAGAAAATAAAGATTGATATCAAAAATTGCAGAGATCCAGAATTCATTGTGTCTTTTCCATCCAATCCCATTAGCCCAATCCCATATTTACCCTGCCGTTTAAAAATCATCTCGTTTCCGAATCCATCGCGCATATTCCCAAATGAATGCATGACCTTGACCTTGCCTACCAAAGCCCAAGTCTTTTTTTCCATCCATCAATCCATCCATCATCCTACCAAGCCTTTATTTCCCAGTGCCGACCGACCGTTCGTGTGATGTTGTATCCCGCTGACGGCGGGATTATAGAATTTGAAAAGGGTATTCGTACGCTGAAGGAAATATAAAAAGAATGAACAAAAGAGAAGTTATAAAACAAGATTGCTAAAGAAGAAAAAACAGAAAATAAAACGATCAAAACAATAAGTTGATGGATAACATCGAGATCCCACTCTCAAGAAAATCCACCCAACTGTTTGTAAAAGTACATGTGATGAGTTGATATTGGAAGCGACCGAGGTTCGAATCCAAACCATCGGGATTTCGCAAATCGCAGATTGCAAAAACAAAAAAAAAAGGGTGGAAAATCCCCCCAAAATGACACCGAGTATAATTACACAACGCAAAGCAACACAACACAACCAAACAGGTAGGAAAGGGAAAAAAGGGAACAGTTGACCCGATGCAATGCAAGGCAAGGCAGCCAGCATCGCGACTGCACTTCCCAATGGACGCGTGAACGAGCGCTCAGCATTCATCTCCCAATCTCGCATTTGAATTGTGCGGTCGGTCGTGCATCGTACATCCGGTTGTGGAACCATCAGCGACCCCCAACCTAACAAGTGTTCTTTGGCGTATGGAGACATGTAATTGTTTGGATTTGAACCGGAAGTATCTTTTAGTGTGGTAGTATACATGCGGAATGAATAGTGCGGCGGTACAATACGATACCAAAAATGCAGGTTCGTGCTGACATCTGACATCCGCGTATGCACGTCGGTTTTTTTCTGGAATAGTTCATTTATGATTGATGACTGATGATGACTGATGAGTTTGAACCGAAGCGCTGAGCTATCGAAAATCTAAGTGATTTTTTCGTATTTTGCAATATTTTGTGTAAGGCTCTGATGGAAATGAAGATGAATTGAAACAATCTTCAAATTCCCTCGGAAATTTTATGCCCATGGTATCCTTCTCGCCGTGACCGTTCTCAAATATCCTCCCTTGCGCCAAACAATAATGATAGTAAAATCTACTGAGTATGCCATATAGGCTCATGATTGTGATGTTCCGAGCTTGTCGTCATTAGATATGGAGCCCCTGATAAGGCTGATGTAAGAGGACTAACCATAGCATCATGAGGCGCATGACCGGAGCTTCCGCTGTGTGGGGGTGATGAATAGTGGGAGTTCTGAATGTAAGATGGATTTCGTCCCATCTGATCTGGATGAGTTGGAAGCACTAGCTTTAGTGTGTTCATGGAATTGCTATCCATAGCGTAGTTCTGAGGTCTGAAATCAATAGTTTCGATATCAAAGCGTTTAGAACAACCATCTTCCATGTGTCTATTGTAGTTGTTAGTTTGGGGGGACAGTGAAGATATAGAGTTGGGGGGGGGGAGGCGTACCTTCTCAGTGTGTCTTTTCTTGCAAAGTATCTGCTGCAATAGTCACATTTATGGTTTCGTTGCTTCATGTGAACACTCTGGTTGTGGCGTTGAAGGTCCGTCTTCCGGACAAATTTTTTGGTACAGTTGTCCACAGTACATGGAAATGGATACTCTCGGTCTGCATCATGAGTTTCCATATGCGCCTTGTAATTGTAACTACGACCGAAAAGCTTTCCACATCCTTTAACACGGCATTGGAAGTTTGCATCTTCCTTGGTGGTGAGCTTTCGAGGTCCCCTGGTCCTTGCTACTACGCTTGGACGTCGAAAATCTTGTGATGGTGATCTATCCTGACTTTCGGATCGTCTGTCATAAGTCGGGATTTGTAGAGCCGAGAATGGTGGCAAGTCAGTGGAAGTGTATTCAACCTTTTCTCCCCATGGTGATTGGTCGTAGTATGAAGTTTCGAGCGACCCTGGATAAGTAGTTGTTGCACCCACATATTGAGTGTGGCCATTGTGGGGGGAGCCTAGTGTGAAAGAATCACTATTTGGAGCAAATTCCGGATGGTCTTCCATCTTGATACGTGGAGTGTAAGGTATTGATCCCGCTTGAGTAAAGATCTCTGAAGGTGGAGCAGAAGAAAGTGAAGAGCGATGAGAGGTATTGCTGGAGTGAAGTGGAGAAGCTGGAAGAATGGATGTTTCGGCAGTTTGGGAAGTGGTATATATATCAGAAGTGATAGGAGCTGATACTGCCGGATTATAGGAGGCAAAGGGATCATACTCCGCGGGAAGAATGTTAGGCGTTGACCTTGATGACCTGGGCGAATCACGGTGTTGCAAAGGCGTATCTGCCCAGTGGTTGGTGGTCACAGACGATGAGCCTCCTGACTCCGAGCTAGCATCCTGATTGTCCATTGCTGGTGGAGATCCTGGAATAGAGCAAGAATAGAGTCCCAAGCCTTGAATAGAATCCGTTGATCTGTATCTCGAGTCACTTTGAGCCGGTGAAGGATATTCAAAGAGTGGCTGTGAGTGGCCTGAGAATGTGAAAGGCGGTGTTGGGGAACGAGTGGATTGAGGTGTCAACTCCATAGTGTTTATAAGAATAGAGAAAAGATATTAGGAGAAGTAGAGAAGTGATGGAAGGAGCAAATAGCTAATGTAACGGTTGGGGGCTAGAAGTGTGACTTGAGTGATGGCTTATGGTGCCAGGTACTGGTAGATCACGACTTGGAGATGTGTAATAAAGATCCCTGAAATGTGATGTGATATTTCATACAGAATCTGAGGCGATGACTGTGGAGAACGAGGACTTGGACCGTGGCGAATATAAACCTGAAGGAATCGGGAGTTTGGGGAGCTTTGGGAGTAATATCCAATAGGATGGGAAAGGTTGAAGATGCAATATGAAGCTACAAGAATAGCTGAAGTTCAAATACTAGGAAGATTGAAGGATGTAGGGTGGTAGATGAGCTGTATATTTCTTGTTCTTTCGAGGAAGAGAAAGGAAGACCACGAGCATCTAAGTATTGCTAGGCAGATTTCCAAGGGTTGTCGTGCTTTTCAAATAAATATATATAAACATAGCGGCTTTAATGGAATCCTGTAACTCACCAGGGTTGCGGCAGTCTAGGTTGGCAGACGGAACTAGTTAGAAGAGGAAGCAGGGGGGTGAGCCCCATTGAAGTTCAAATCGGTGGCACCCCTGTCGTATAAGCCAACTGCAGGAAACGCACTGGTCGAGATCCGACATAAAGGTAACAAAAGTTACCCGTAAGCAAGGATATTATGCTAATTCTGCTATATTATAACGGCAAGTAAGTTGAATAAATTACGTTAAGAGTGCAAAGTAATATGGGGAAGGGCAAGTGGAGGGCTTGTTATTGTATGGGGCAAGCTAGTACAATCGAAATGACCGTATGGTTTTTTAGTCCCTCGTTTAGAAGAGCTAACGACCCCAAAAGATTGTTAGAAGCAGTAGCTGAAAACGTAGAATGCATCTAATTGAATGAAATTGGTATTTCCAACAGACGATTTGCAAGACAACACTTTAAGTTGCTATATTTGATGGTATAAAGCAGGCTCAGGGGTCCATTCGTCCCAGGGTCTTGAGGAAGAGTACAAAATGAAAGACTAAGCCTTGTCATTGTTGTCAGATAGATCTGACAATGATTGGCTGAGATATGATTTGAGGTATCTTTTTTGGGCCATCTCGTAATTTGATCTCGTTTAGAGTGAGTGCTGAGGCTGTTGACTGAATTGGGGATGTGCTCTCAAATATCGGGATATCTTTCACCATCAGATAATGAGATTCTTATCCGTAAGGGTTCCCGCTACGACACCACGCTCAATTTTGGGAAGTTCGCGAGAAATCTAGGGACGTATAAGTAAAAGCTTCTGACTCCATCATTACCCTTACCATATACGGAATTTCCGTACAAGACTTCTTAGGAGTCAATAGTAAAGTAGATATCTCTCATATCCCGTATGTATGATCGTACCGGAACCGGAACGCTGTGTGGATCAGAGATAACATGGTTGCCCTGTCGAATAGCACGTTGTTAATAGAACTTGGATTTGGATTTGATCTTTCCAACCCAGTGTTTCGAGAATCATCACTCAAACTAATTGGCATTTGGTCATGGGGAATAACCTTCTAGAGGGCAAATGTGTTGGATGACTGTACTCCGAGTCTCCGTAAGGGAAGGTTACTAGCAAACGCGCTGCAAGAATTAAAAATTGATACTAATCATCATAACTATTAGTGACCGTTCTAGCGTCTGAAAGCTTATAATTTTTGACTTCTCCACTAATCACTTCCATTATCTCATCCACATATTAATTAGCTCGAGACTAGGTAGCTAGGTGCCAGGTGGTATCCTTTGCCATTGACGCGCAAAATCACCAATTTACCCGCTGTTTGGGTATTAAAATCAGATCAATCCTACTTTTTCAACCAGTCATTCAAGACATTCCCAATCAAATGCCAGAGGGATGACGATAAAAAAAGCGCGCACAGCCTTGAGTAGTTTAGTAGCGACGTTAGAACTTAGGACAGTAGGAAACGGCTATTAGAATAGGCCAGCAGGAAGCATACCTCAGATAACAAACAACACCATAACAATATTTTAAGGGGTCAGGGCTGTATGGTATGGTACTGTACTTTATTATGGCATTTCTGAGTGGACCACATGTTTAGACCCGCAGTTAAGTCTGGCCAGATGAATGAAAATAGGGAAATGGGAAAATTGATGAATTCAGATCTTACAGCATGAAAATAATGCCTTGCTAAATACATCGTGGAGGCCAGGCTACAGGATGGTCGATCGGCCGTTTTACTTGTTGTAATGCGTTACGTTACTTTACCTTTGTCTACTTGCTTGCTTCCGTGTTATTCTTGGGTCATCGAGTCGAGATCAAGATTGATACTTTTGTCAGATAACAGTCAGAGATTCGGCTGCCTGCAGATGGGGGAAACAGATTGTCTCGGCTGCCTCTGCCCCAGATAAGATTAGTATGATTTTAAGAGATTCGAGAGTTGAAGCAGCATTAGATCCTCCACTTCTGGTTTAGCTGCAATAAAACTCGTTGAAAAAATGAGGCCACTCAAGCCACTGTATTTTGTATATTTTGTAAGTGACAGGCTACCGAGCATGACCCTGAATGGCCATGTCTTTTGGCCTCCCACCAACACAGTTAAGGGACAGCTCGTTTAGGTCGATTTGCGGGTGTGCTTGATCAGTGCATCAGAGGGCTTAGTCCTGTACAACTATCGAAGTATTATCAAGATCTTGGCTGATCAGTATGATTACCTCAGTCTTTCACTCTATCTACTCCTTTTGGAACGATTTACGGATTGTCGTTGCATCATAGAGCCATTTGTTTAGTACATTTGCTCCCCTCTTGATCCCCTTCATTCACGCGATAGGATGTAACTCATTTTCTTTTCCTTCCTCCCAATTTATTTGGGTCCGTATGTTCGTACTTTCGATCCAGTCAGAAGCCCAAGTTTGCAACAGAGTTCATAGGGCCAGTTTTTCCCACATACTCACTAGCCTGCCCTGCCAATCTAATTATCGACCGTGCGAATTTTTGGTCTAGGCTAACAAGCATGTAGATCTTTTTGGGACCGGATGGGTACATATAACTTTAATGGTCGGACCGCACTCTATTAAAAAAGAGGCTGTTGGACCGAAATGAGAATTTTCCACTTTATTAATAATAATGATCAAATCCCGACCCATGGAAACCGACGGTGAATGCCATATTACCATGTTTGAATCCAACATTTACTTGATTAGATGTCCATCTTATCTGCTCATCCGCTCATCTAATCCCATGTTTGGAAATGTCTAAATTTGACCTACCGCAATGAATGTGATGATATACAAGATGTCAGACAGCCTAAGACCCATCAAAAGCCTTCTTACACCTAGCCATTGAGTCGATCTCGTTTCAACAACCACACTTCGTCTTCGGGGTAAAGTAAAAACCACGAGAGATCGTCTCGTCTGCCTGTGCTCCCCGAGAAGATGCCCACACATCTATACTGATCTAGCTTCATACCCTAGCTGTTGTAACTGAAATTCCGACCCTTGTAAGTTCGTCCCAAATAAATCCCATAGGTTGAGAACGGCTTATAGCCGGATGTGTTTTTCCTGCGACAGCGCTTAGATCCCTGAAGTTTTTCAAACCAGACTGGCCAGTACAAGCAGGAGAGAAGGTCAGTAGATGGAGGAAGATGAGGGGGAGGGAAACCAAGTTTTGGGGCCATCCGATGTTGTGTGATTATGGAAGAGATGCAGATGCACACTTACACGCGATGCAATGCTACGCTTTCCCTTGGGTAGATTATTATGTACAAAGTGACTGTACGTGAAAATCCCTCCTTGCCATGCATATCTCTTTGTTTGAGAATAATGAATAACATCTATATTTATCAATGATGCATCTGGGTTTCGTCCATGTTGGTCTATTCGAAGTGATAACGGCCCCACGACCAGTACCTTCTTCGTGAGGTCGAGAATAGACCTGAGATGATCATATGCTAATGATGCAATCACACATCCCCTGTTTGTTTGATGACTCTTTTTATATTTTTATATTTTTAGCTGGCCTCTATACTCGAGCTCGATACTTTGATACCGCAAATCTGCCTTGAGGAGGCAGACTTCGCGGTTAATGTTCAGCCTCTGCTCATGAATTATGTAAACGAGCTTCGATATCCTGGATGTGCAGGTAAACTACGTAGGAACCACGAGATAGAATCATCTAATCATATTAATTCCAAAAACCCCATAAGTAATTTTCTACTTACAATTTCAAAATTCCATCTACATTCCGCTAAGGCTGTGGTGGGGCTTCCATCCCCTTCTACCAATTCCGAAAATCCTCCCCTGAATGCAACATCACCTACATAGACATAGATCACATGAACATTGACACCGTGATCATGACAACAGCAACCTCAAGTTCTAAAAAAGAATTTAAAACAAAAAGTTCTCCTTGGGGCTATCAGGATTCCAAATCCACCATCCAATCAAATCCAACCCAATCCAGAAATTCCTCCATCTAATCACCCACACATCAAAGGATTCGAAACAACACTGTACCTACATACTGCTGCGTATTCGCATAGAAACACAAGAAATGCCAAAAATGCTCTATCTGTCCAAGAATAAACCCCCGGGTAACATATCCGAACCCAACTCAGTTTAATACCCATCGGTTCAATCCATCTCTATCTAGTAGGTAGTTCTCTGCGGTGAGACTCCTTCCGGAAACGTTTTTCTTCACGCTAAATTATCATCTAAACTTAAACGAAAGGATTCACATTCTTGCGCAACCACTCCAATAACCTCAAGGCCCATCGCCACCACCGAATATTCCTATCTACCACAAAAATAGGCGATGTACAGTCTGTCAGGGTCTTTCTGCAAGGTACGGTACCTACATCGTGTATTCGTATATCGTGCTCTGAAACGCGATCCAATTTATAGTATTATCTACGCGGCGCTTCATCCTAATCCATCCCATTTCGTCTCATCTTATCTTACCTCATTCACATGCCACAAAAGGCCTGAACAATGAGTAATCTGGGGATACTGGATTTTGGCCATGTACGATCCACTCTAAAATACACACATGTAGACAGGGCTACAACTACATTGGCACAGAAAGATACGGAGGAATTACTCTCCTATCCTATCCGTCGACGGTTCGAATTTCATGCAGCAAAACCCATGCCTGTCACTGAATCCTTCTCGCGCGAAATACTCAAACAAGCCCTATTCTACTACTCCACTCTACTCCGGCCCAGGTAAAGGTGGTTGAACCATACTCCGTGTCAAATTCCCTTTTGTAAGTGAAACTTGTCAACCTACTGTATTTGGCCGAAAGACGATAAGAGTTACTAGGTATGTGGAGAAGATAGCATATTATGAGAACGAGATGAGATTGTAATGATATTTGTTATTAATTTTTACGACCAATGAGATGAGAGACGGCTCGTAAGCTAGGTCAATAATTCCCCTCCTAGTACCGAAAACGACCGACCAGAAACACCTAACATAATGCTGAAAGTTTTAAAGACTGAAGATTAGAAAAGGCACGCTAAAGCTTGATAAAAAAAACGCCATTAAATATACACCCTCTAGGTACGGTAGCTCACATAATTAATGGGCGGTGGCTCCAGACTGTCGTCGCCCTCAAGGACACTGCCGAAGTGGTTAGAAGTATATAAATCAATCACGGGATTTTTACTCACGAATACTGTTTAACCAAAATTCCCTCTCCTCCCGTCTCCATGTCTATGCTGTAAATGTAGAAGCCCCCATCGCTCGTCACTACCATTACTTGGGGACTACTGCTACTCATTGCCACAACACTTTTGACTGGACCACTTCGGGGAGTAACTCCCATTCCTCCTTTCGGAAGTTTGATGAAAGCAAAATCTCGCGCTGGCTCCCACATTTCAGTGACAGCTTGGGGTAGGTATCCTCCAACGACTCCAGCAACACCTTTGCCCACCATTTGCGAGGATCTCCTGATCATGCTTCCAAAAGTGCCACTAGACTTGTTTTTTTCTATAGGAACATCTGCCGTTTCACTGCCAGGTGATATCCCAGCTGGAGGAGACCCATTCTCACTATCAAAACTCCGGGATCGTCTCCATTTATCTTTATCGCCGGGAGATCGTGGGGACTCTGGCAAACCAGTAACAGGCCCGCCCAAACGGAATATATGGATTGTATCAGAGTTTGAGGATACGCAGAGCAGCGTAGAGCTCATATTAAATGATAGACTAAAAATTGATGACGGATAAGTGCCTCTTCGAAATTGGTAGAGCTTCTGTCCATCTGGTACCGAAAATACCCTAATAATGGTTCCTGTTTCTGACGCGGTTGCCAGCAACGTTCCATCATTGTTCAATGCAATACAAGACAGTGGTGCCCGATGTGCCTCAATAACATTTACAGCCTTTAATGATTTCGCGTCAAATATGAGAACCTCTCCGGATGTCGGTGCAACGTATGGAGAGAGTGGTGGTGCATGGGCTGGTCTCTTATCTCCAGTCTCCTCCCTGGGCTTTGGTAGTGGATATGCCAAATAGCAGTTATCAGACGAAGCGGATAGGGAGCATATGGCGTTGGGGTTTGCTGACGTAGAAATGGTGTATAGTAGACCCATGTTCTGTATATCGTACAAGTATATTTCCTCCTCCAACAACACGGCAAATCGTTTTCGGTTCAACCGCACCGCCAAGACCGCAGATGGGAATGTAAGTTCGCATATCACCGTGCCTCTCTGTAGTGAAAAGAATGGTCAGCATACGTGATACTCGGAGCTCCCAGGACGTATAATAACTTTGATGTCAAACCGTACCTTGGTATTCTGAATCACAATATGTCTGGGTGACTGCTTGATGGCC
The DNA here is from genome assembly GCA_004786275.1 of Botryotinia convoluta. Lineage (NCBI taxonomy): Eukaryota > Fungi > Ascomycota > Leotiomycetes > Helotiales > Sclerotiniaceae > Botryotinia > Botryotinia convoluta. Next base: position 38,426 of record PQXN01000127.1, on the reverse strand, counting down.
ACCAAAGACGTCGAGAAAAGCATCTCAATTATAGTTACATTCTCATTGTCCCCCGTGAATATCTTCGAGAATGGCTCGGTGTGGTATATTCGAAACCCTTTGGCAGTTCCTGATGAGAGGCATTAGTAATTATCGGTATTGGATCAGATAGAACACCAACCAACTGCCAGGCAGCTGTAGTCCTGGTTGAACGTAACATAATTCATGGCTGCGAATCAGGAGGCCCTAAAGCGATTATATGCGTGACGATGTTTCTCCAGGATAATGCAAGAACTGTGCGCTGCAAGCTTCAGGGTTGATTGGCAGTCACAATGGCGTTGGTGGGAGATTAGGAATGGCTCTTCTGCGGATGTCACTCAAGATCAACTAGACAGCGCAGCTGTAGCAATTGATGTTCTTTTGTATGAGCTGCACATTTGATTTCGGGTCTTAAGGTTGATGCCTCGATAAACGACTTCAAGGAAGTTATTGAGGGACGCGGGGTTGTTTCCCATTCTCTCTAAAGAGCTCCAGGAATGGGAGCTGGTTCGCCGCCTAAATCTCGGTAATTCGGCCGCTAGACTAAAATGTCAAAGCCGTTGAAGTTCCAGTATCAAATTTTTGCCAGAGGACTTTTGAGCATTTTGTGAGACCTTTCGATTTATTATAGGTAAGGGAGAAATCTTTCAAAACTATGGAAGGTCAAATACAAAATGGGCGTCGCCCAGCGAAAGTCTCAAAATCGTCTGGGCAGACCAAAGCCAAGAAAACTGATGATTCAATCATGGGTGTAAGTTTTTACACTGGAAAAACTCTATCTTCTGTGGATGTTAATGAAAATTAGACCAATAACAGCAGTATTGTTTCCAAACGCAGTGTTGAACGTCTCTACTTTCCAAATGAACCACATTTCTTTCGTTATTTCGTCAAAAAACCCCTTAGGCGATCCCCTCTCATAAATCGTGGATATTGGCTACGTATGAAGGCCATAGACCATGTAGTGAAACAGTTCCTGGAGCAGAAGTCTGAAAAACAGAAGGTTGTTATCAATCTGGGATGTGGATAGTAGGTCTTAAAACCTCGAGTTTACACACTGTTCGCTGATGTTCCAAAGTGATCCCCTTCCATGGCAATGTATGAGTAGATATCCTGCTGCTTCTCAAGGTGTGAAGTTCATCGATATCGATTACAAAGATTTAATGATCAAGAAGCAAACGGTGGTACAAAATGCACCAGAGCTCAATTCCATGCTCACTAATCTGAATATTATTCAAAATGGAGACATATTGCTCAGTAGTGATCAGTACTTGCAACTGGGATGTGACTTGCGAGATCTTAAACGGCTTGAAGAAACTATATCAAAAGTTGTGGATATAGAGAAATGTTCATTCTTGTTCACGGCAGAGGTTTCAATCACATATATGCCTACGGAGGCAGCAGATGCACTGATACAATGGGCAAATAAACTCCCCGATGGTAAAATTATTTCCTATCTTCTCTAAGGATCTAAAGTTGACCTCTTTTAGCTCGTTTTTGTCTTCTAGAGCAATTACTTCCAGAAGAAATTAGTCATCCGTTTGCAAAAACAATGATGGCACACTTTGATAAGCTCGGTACGCCTTTAGGAGCCTGCGAGAAATACCCAACTGTGGCGGCGCAAGACAGACGTTTCCGCTCTTTGGGGTGGCCATCAGTATTAGTTCGCAATCTATGGGAGCTTTGGGGAGCCGAAGATTTTCTAGATTCTAGTGAAAGGATTGCTTTGGACAGCGTTGAACCTTTCGACGAGTGGGAAGAGTTTGCTTTATTTGGCTGTCATTATCTATTGCTCGTCGCCGATAATGTGAGTACAGAGAATTGTGAAGCGATTCAGGAGAGCTCTAAGCAAAACTTGAATGGCTTTAAGACTAGCCACACTGAAAGTAAATATTCTGAATATCCAAAAGCTCAAGGCCAAAGAAGATTTGCCGCTCCACTCTCCCTAAAAAGTGAGAAAAAGGGCCAAGATATCATTGGTAACTTTTCTGGCATGGGTCTTAATACTCGAGTTGGTAGTTGTGACGTGTACTCTACAGATGTACATGGTTTCAGTTCATTCGATTATCAAGGTTCTCATCCATGGCCATCAAGTCGCATGTGCCACACTATCACCGAAATTGGCGATGGTGGATCTCTATTAGTTGGCGGTCGAACGTCGCCAGATAATTCTATAGTGGACTGTTGGGTGTACCATAAATGGTTAAACACTTGGGAGAGAGTTGACGATCTTCCTCGGCCGAGATATCGACATTCCGCTGTCCATCTTGGCAATGGCTATGTGATGGTGATTGGTGGCAAAAGTACTTCAAGAACTCTGGTTGATGATGTCATGATCTGGAGCCGACAGGGTGGATGGGTGAGATGCAGTACAGATTCAAACGAGCGGCTATCACCTACTATTGGTTCTTCTCTTATTATCTATCCTAAAGTATTGCCATCTGATTGTCCAGGGTCAAGCTTTGGAGTTATCGCTGGTGGCATAACTGAAGATGGACTAGTCCAAGAAGATGTTTGGGAATGGAGTATATCGCAACATACAGGGGAGGTATGTCTCACAATTAGCTACATTTGGTCTTTAAAGCTGACATAGGTAGCAACCTTGCATCGTTTTCACACTTCTTGGAAGTCCCAAGACAAAGGCCGAAAACGGGGCAACTCTTGCTCGTTTTGGCGCACAAGCACTGATCCACCAAGGCAATATTATTGTTGTAGGCGGTATTGTTAGAGATATTCTATTGCCCCTTTCACATGAGATATGTAGCAGTAGTATCGAAGGTATGACGAGAGCCGGGCTCTCTTGCTCAAGCATATCAATGAGTTTTGAACCACGGCCGCTTCTCATTGGTACTTCTGCAATCTCCAATGGTGATAACATCATAATCATGGGCGGTTCAGCAGTATGCTTTTCATTTGGAACATTCTGGAATAAGGGTTGCTATACGTTAACCACGAAGTATTCTGGCGATCCCAAATCTAGTGAAAATGCAACGAACGATGCTTCGTGTGCGCCATGGAAATGTGTGCATACCTTTGATGGTGCTGCTGCTCCTAAATCAACTCTTACCAGTCTCTCAAGCTCGGCCCCAGGAACTCAGATTCTGGTCAAAGTACCACGAGTAAAGATCAATTCATCTGTAGAGTTTGACAAAGTTCTTGACGCCAGCAAACCCGTCATTCTTGAAGGACTCGATATCGGTGTTTGCACTAAAGAATGGAGCTCTGAGTATCTGAAGGACAAAGTTGGTGCAGATAGAGAGGTAAATATGCACCCGTCCACCTTATAATTCGTCTTTAATTCTCATAGGTTATTGTGCACGAAGCATCATCAGAGAATATGAACTTTAGCTCGAAGAACTTCGCGTATGTAACAAAGAAGTTTGGCGACTTTTTAGACGAGGCAGAAAAGGGAAGTAAGCTCTATCTACGTTCACTATCTGCAGAAAAGGCATCAGAACTTCCAGCGGATATTGTGAAAGATTACCCTGCGATTTCCGCGGATTTTAAACTGCCTCCAGGATTAGCTTCCGTTACGGATAACGCACATAGCTCCCCACTACGTATCTCCGGACCCGTCAACATGTGGTTACATTATGATGTAAGTTTTATTCCTGCTAGTTTACAAGATGAACCCCAAGTCTTAATGTCTTTAGGTTATGGCCAATGTTCTCTGCCAAGTCAGGGGCTCTAAGCGCCTTTTACTCTTTCCACCCTCCGATGTCAAATATTTTGACTTCGCCCCTGGTGCTTCAAGCTCAGGTATCAATGTTTTTGAAAACCTCAGCGATCCCAGCCTCTCACACACGCACCCACATGAAGTCTTACTTCAACCGGGTGACGTACTATTCCTCCCTTCGCTCTGGCTACATACCGCCTCGCCTACTTCTGGCATGAGCGTCGCTGTCAACGTCTTTTTTCGCAATCTCCGAAATGGATATGCGGCAGGCAAAGATGTATACGGTAATCGCGATCTACAAGCTTATGAGAAAGGAAGACAAGATATTGCAAAGATTGTGAAGTCTTTTGAAAGTCTGCCTACGGATGTTCGAGGATTCTATTTACAGAGATTGGCAGATGAGTTTATGCAAAAGTCTACATAGGTACTGATGTCACCATAAACTCTTATTGCATGTCTGATGGAGAGACGGTGCGGACATGAGGTCAAAGATAGAGAATCAAAAGATTTTGTGTTATAAGGTGGACTTCTTTCCCAAAAGCAACCCAATTTGAGGAAATAGATACATCTTCCCCGTTCTCGAATACATTCTCAGTACCCGCCCCTCGTAGTCTTGAACATGTTATAAATACACCTAGCTTAAATAAACACCAGAGGAAAAATCGGACCGTAATGGCTAAACTCCAGGCATTGATCAGCATTGCTAATTTCCTTCATCTTTACCTCCCTCCCATCTATGGCTTTAGATGCTATATACAAATTCAAAGCAATAGTCAAGTATTTATTAATCTTATTTGATGTATCGCTATGAAAATGAACTGATGATCTTGATATTAATGGAAAATTAGTTGCAATTCCCTTTTGTCTCACCCTCGGAAGTGTTTCTGCATCACACGCGATTAATTCACTCTATGCAGATTGCCAAAGTAGATGTATAAACATATTTCATTAATCATCGACCCCTTCTCACCACACATATTCAAACATGCAAATTCAACTTTCAAGTATCCCAGTCTTGCAAGAAATATCATCACACTCATCCTACAACATCACATATCCCACACTAAAGCTTCTGCAATCTCCCCAATTCCAAATAGATAAGAAGTATAAGAATGCTATTCACCCCTAAATCTTACTCCTAAATTCGAGCATCTAGCTTCCAACTATCAAGTATAACATAGCCTACTATATTCCTTCCACCCAAAGAGGTTTCAAACCTCTTTCGTTCACCAGTCCATACACTACTCCTAACCTTTTGTTATACTAAATGAACACCACTTAGCACGCCAGCCATACGTGCATAACCAAGATTCTTCTTTCTCCCCCATGTCCCATCTTCGCAGCTTGTCCCTTATACTTTCCCACTTCAACCCACATCTACGGCCCAACAAAACTCGTAGTTCCACCTCCGGTCACCGGCGCCGCAGCACCATTTCCAGCACCAGTTCCAGCACCAGTAATTCCATTTCCGTTTCCAGCATCTCCAGAATTCTGCTCGCCATCCCCATTTTCCTGAATAAGCTTTTCGGATCTGATAATCCTCTTTCCATTGCTCTTGTAATACAACAATACATCCGCGCCGCCCTTCCAGACGTGTGCACGGAGGGTAGCGAGGGACATTGTTATGGGAAGTTTCTGTTTGAGTAGTAGATTAGCTATATTTTTCTATCTTACTATCGTCGACTTTGACAGCTGATACCGGAGCCTCATCTCACTGAGAGTATCTAGGGAAATGATTTTTGACAGACAAGAGAAAATATAGGGGGAAGAGACGAGAGACAAACCTGTTCATAACAATATAAATCCAGATAATCCTCCGGCTTCATAACCTCCGGCTTCGGCTGCTCACTTGCCGGCTCGATTCTCTCCGCGACATAAGCCAGAATCTTCTTAACTCTTAACATACGATTTGCATTGAGTCTCGCATTACCATCAGGGCCTGCGATAGAGGGGAGAAGATCTTGGTAGGGTTGAAGAATGAATGAGACTTTGACAGGATCTTTGAGTGGGATTTTGTTCTATTGGTTGTTAGATTTCGCTACTGGGAGTATGAACAAAAAGTGTGGGCTTGAAGAGGGAGAGGAAGATAAATACCTTTAGGAGTAGTTCGCCCAACCACATTGGAGCTTTCTCGGCAATAAGATTAGCATCTTCACCCACCGTCTCTACACTGCCTCTATACAGATCCTTGACACCACCACTCGTTTCTTCTTGAATGATAACCGTAGTGCCACCAGGAATCTTTAGCACTGGTGTCTCAGGTGGCAAACTAGGCGTGATACCAGTCTCAACTTCTTGAGCCGGATTCTCCGCGAGTAATCTATCGTATTCGTTTCGAATCTTCTGTATCGTACCATTGAAATTATCTTCGACTTCTTTTTCGGCAGGAGGTTTATCACCTGCTTCCGAAGACTCTGATCCTTCGTCTGTGGCTTTATCCTTGTTGTCGTCTAGTACGACTGGTTTATCCATGGTAGTAGAAGATGAACGACCAAGTTTCTTCGTCCCGAAGGACATTCCTTTACGGAACTTCATGCCAAACGATTTGCTGCTATCCTTACCATTGTTTTCCTTTTCTGTATCTACCGCTGGAGATTTAGCCTCTTGATTGTCGCTTGTTGTCACAACTGGTTGTTTAGGAGGATCGTTTGTGATTGCCGAGCTTCCGAAATAGTCTGGCTTTTCCGCTGAGCTTCGGCTTGCTTGTGATCCTCTTTTATCCAATGGCCCGCCATCTTCAGACACAGAAGGTAGATGACTCCCAAGCCCCGGAGTGGCAACACCAATACCCATTCCAGGGGTCATGGCAGGATAATGAGTGCCATTTGCTCGCGGAGTCAAGGAACCTTGCTGATCCCAAGCAGTTACAGAAGCATTGGGTATAATGATGGAGGTTGGTGGGCTAGCTTCTCTTCTTGCTTTGACGCTTTCATTAAGCTCGGCGCGGAAGGCTTCATCCTTCTTAATCTGCTCATCAACCAGTCTAGAAAAAATATACCGTAATATCCACTTCCCGAGGTTTACTATGAATTGTTAGCTTGAAACCTCCACCGTCCCCGAAGAATAGACTTACTTCTTTGATCTTCTCTAAACTCAATGTCATCTTTCAGTTCTAGTTCATCCGCATACATCTCCGCATCGAAACAATTATACTCCTCTAAAACAACAGCCAATCGACCAGTTCTAGTGTCCAACGAACACCAAGGCGCCACGGCCTCCATTGTATTCACTTCCGGCTCTACATCTTCGAGGTGGCATTTTCCGAAAGATTTGATAGGAACGCACTGTTTTATAATTAGTCTTCAGTCTAAAACCATTTGTGAAAAGTTCGCCTACTTTGAGAAGATCCCATAATAGCACATCTCCAGCAGTATCTAAGGTCAAAACCCTCCTACGATCATTCAAAAGCTTGTGCTTCACTAGACCATGTTGCCCCTCGATAGTTTCTTCGGGTAATGTATGAATTGGAACAATCACTCCCAAATCCTGATCCACAATTGGCTCGGATGCTTTCCCCCCACCATTCACTACCGAGAAATTGGTGACAGAATCCGAATCTCTTACGGCTGGCGCCGGAAAGCTTGCCGTATTTGAAATCCTCAAAATGGATTTTAGAGGAATCTCTTTCTTAGGTTGCCCATTAGTGACAGGAGGTGAAGCCGCCCTAGGTTTTGACGCAGAGCTAGTAGCGCGATGACGCTGATAGGCTTCTGGGAATTGAATATCTGATCCAGTATCGACATCTGCCCAGCGATTAATAGAGGAACTTGACGTTGCTGTCCAAATATGCTCCCCGGAAGCAATAACTCTAGTAACACCATCATTTTCTTGCGCCAGCGCCAGCGAAACTCCATCGTCTAGTTCTCCTAGTGTACCTCTGATGTCTGTTTTGGCTACCAATCCAGAGCGATCACTACTGTAAAAAACGCCAAGCGATGGATCCTCAGAAAACAGCGACCAAACACTATCATTGTGCATCGTGAGTGTATGCATACATCTTCCAGCCGTCATACTCCACACTTTAACTGTCTGATCCGAACTCGCTGTCATAATCATATCGCCCGCTTCATTAATCAATATATCCCTAACATTATCCGTATGGCCCACAAACTTTGTGATTCTCTTCCCCGTCCTCGAATCCCATAAGCGCACGATTGATTCTGGTCCTCCAGCTGCCAGTATATTGCTTCCGGTACTCAACGCATATACCGATCCCTTTTCAGAAGTATCCTCATCGCCGACTTCAATTTCGAGTTGTTTTCCACCTCCATTCAAATCCCAGAGACAAATTCGTCGATCCAGACCACCCGAAGCAACCCAATTGGCGGTATTGCCAGGACTGGCGAGGCATTTCACATAATCCGCATGCTGACCAATTGTCACCGGCTCACTGTCCTTCTCCAAAGGTCTCCAAACCCTCACAGTCAGATCGCTCGATGCGCTCACCAGCGCTGTGTTATTTTTCGCAAGTACTATATCATTAACCCAATGCGTATGAGCTTGAGTTTGCGCTCTGAAAGTGGTCGCAGACTTTGGTTTAGATTCGGAAGAAGGCGCATCGTCGAATGGATTATTGGTGGAGGGTTCTTTCGGTCGCAGATCCAAATTTAGATCCCAGGCGCAAATAGCACCGTCTCGGCCTCCTGAGTATCTTTGTCTTGTTAACCCATGCGCCCATTTCTAACCAAAGCTCTTTTCTTAAAGAACTCCACTAACATATGATCAAAGAAGTAAAACTGCAACACAAAAGCCACAGGACTCACAAAATTGACTGCTCACTATCCACGGCCAAACCATTCACACCCAATCTATGTCCGCCCGGAGAATTCGCAAGTGGTAAGACTATAATCGCGCAGATCAATTAATTAGCTTCTGAATAATATCTTATTCTTTCCCATATCCAATACGGAGAATCGATGCGACGCCCTCACACACAACGAAATCAGGGGCTGTTGACATACCGTAACTTATTCTCTGCCGTGCCTTCTTGGCCATCGCCATCTTATCTTAGAGGCTTGCCCTCTATCATTCGCATGAAAACAATTTTATACTTGTTTCGCGTCTCTATGTACAAGATTTGAAACTTTCTTCTATGTAGATTTGATTGACAGTCATAAAGGTAGAGATTGGTTTATGCTGCAAACAAGGTGAGTAGTAAGTGACGACTTGCAGATTGTAGGATCGAGGTTAGCAGCGGGTTTCGGTTTATTAAGAGATTAGTGGGGATTCTAGAAGGATGAACTGCAGTTTGTGGGGGAGTTAGCATTTTAACCGGGGTATGTATACATAAATGTTGGTTTGTGGTATGATTATGATAATAGCCATGAGCCATGAGCAATGGGTTATATTGATATACGGGATTCACGTTGTTGGGTAGGTATTATGAGTGTGCTTTGTGATTATTCAAGGTTCGAATTATGATATAATTTTGGATTTCCCAACCCAGTATTACTAGGTATGTATGATTCAACCTACTAGTATAAGTAAGCAGGTACAAGGCTCTATCAGATGGAATAGACCATGCCATCTTCTGCATGTGTTCGTGTCAATCATACGGAGTCATCACCCCGAGCTCATATCATCCATCCAATGAGGGTTATTGCCTCGGCTCTTCTTTCCCCTTCCCTTTCCTCTTTCTTGACCAAGACTCCATCTTTCAAAATGCATCTTTAACACCCTTCCGGCAACCTGCCATTTTTTATACAACACATAATGGGTATCGTTCCTTTGTCCTTGCTAAAAAACGCCTGTCCCAAAAACACAAAACAAATTTAAAAAACTCCCTGGCCCCACGCGAAATCTCCTTGAAAGCCTTTATTGATTAAGAGCGCAGCGATATTCCTTCTCATGGTCGTCATATCCGTCCCATTATAACAGTCGGTATTGACGCCCAGAGCAACGCAAAGAGCATTTGTACAGACGAATACTCCACAATCATAACCATTCATTTGTCGAGTACATCCAGTGTTTGGGATCTTCCATTCATCTTCTTTGTAATCCGCACCGAGTTGAAATTTCAACCACCCTCGCATCAGTTTGATGAATGTCTTTGGAGACCCTTGCAAACTATCGAAATACTCAATAGTTCTAGCCATGGGTCGTACAACTCCAACAGTCCAATGACTACCTCTGCAGATAGGAACAAACACCGTGTCAACCTGAAGCAACGAGACTCCGGGAGCTTTCTTCCTACCCATCAGACGTTGTGTACTGCTTGGGCCTTTCTTATCCAAGTTCTCGTAAAAGAAGCTGTTATGTGCTATAAATTTTGGCACTTTCCCTACAGGTTCCCCGAAAGCCTTTGCCTCTTCTTTCGCGAATTCGTTTGCAGCTTCCACCACCCATTCAATATAAGTGTTGATAATCTCATCGTTGAGCCACGAATTTCTACTCAGTAGAGTTCCAAAGTCTTTGTAATGTAATGGAGTGCCACCCTGTGATTGGGTAATTGGCAAATTCCCATTCTTCCGAGCACGATCCAGAGCTTCACAAACAATGTCCTCCCATTTGTCGTCCAACGCATGTACTAACCGGTTCGATGGATCTCGTCGTGTCAGTCTGCGTTCCTTTGCAATTCGAATCTTTTCTTGCTTTTCCTTGAGCTGTCGCGCTTCACGATCCCTCTTGTGTTTTTCTTGAGCTCGTGTCGAGATAGCGAACAGCGAGCGTCCAGATTGATCGTCTTGTTCTTCATCCAAAGTTAATAAAGTGGCCAAACGGTCGTGTAAAGAACTCTCAGCAGTGACCGTGGCCGTGGATGTGCGTCTCTGCTCTTTCATCGGCTGGAGGCGTATGGTGGGAGCCTTGGGTGATCGTGGTGATCGCAGCGTATCTGCTATCGACTTTGGTCTTTCTTCTTCATTTTCCCCCTCATCATCATCCGATATTACTATAACCTCTCGTTCTATGGGTTTCGTAGGAGCACCGAAGGCTGGTGGGATCCATTGCGCATCGGCCTCTGCCCTCAGCTCTTCTTCCGACAAGCTCTTTGTTTGGTCCATATTTATTGATGTTGTCCTTCGTTGATGTGATGAGGTTCTTCGGTGCTTGTCGCTTCCTGATTTATTTCTCTGCCGCTTGACCGCAGTTGACCCATCTTCTCTCGCTTCCGCCCTCTGGATATGTTCGTCTGCGACTACTGTATAGAAGTTCTTAGTGAATTCAGCAGGGAATAAGAATACCGTAGTACCACTCACCATCAATGTTACTGTAGCTCATGTCTGTATATAATGGATCGACCCTTCTACGAAACCATTCCAAGGCGCCCCAAAACCAACCCAATATAGTCTCGAACATTTCGTCCCCGTGCATCGGCTTACCAGAATATCAGCTCCTGTCTCCTTGAAAACCCTAAGCTAATAAGGCTTTAGGGGTCTAGACATACCTCAATAACTTCTATCGAATTGTGAGTTAACTCTTGACTAGCTTTGCGCTTAAGACTGGTCATGACGAAAAGGCGAAATTCCTTTATTGCTGGGATCGCCCAACATTGAGAAGTACGTAAAAGTAATATCTCAACTGATTTTGGAGTATTTCTGATTGATGTCGATTGTTGATAGTTGATGTGCTGTTCCTTCAAGTGGGCTGAAAGTTTGGGAAGATTGCATGTAGTTGTGGGTTTTTGGAAGAGTGATGGTTGTGAGATTTGCGGCAAATCAATGATGAAAGAAGAAATGGAGAAATAAGTACTAGGTACCTTACCTTACCTAGTGAATGTACGGGATATGGAACTTCTTTTGCTGAAAGATGATTTAAGGTTTTGAGGAGGACAAAGCTTTTTGATTGGATGAGAGTTGTTGGTGCCGGAATTAAAAGCAGGGGCAGGCTATAGCTGGGTTCAGGCCTAGATAATCGTAAGTGTTAATTGAAAACAACAACAAAGTATAGGTACATTTTATAAATACACATAGATATATATCAATTATCAAAATGATCAATATTAAATCGTTACATTTGTATGCAGTTTTAACATGGTTCATTTATCTGTTGGTATATTCATTAACTACCTAATTGCTAAGTATAATAACAATACACGCTCTTGCCAAACTCCAATCCAATCCAATTCCATACATCATTGGTATCAAATCATACAATGCATACTAGGTCTTGACCCCATCGATTTTATAGAGATGGCCTCGATTCCCCAAGCTTCTTCGAACAAAAGGCTCCAAAATATTCGTTCAGCGCGTCCACTGTGACGCTACCTGCTTCCAAAGCCACAACAATTCCTACATATCCGTCCGGTCTAACAACAACCACACCTCCTCTTTCTTCATCCAGTCCCATCTTGCTATGACTCGAAGCCGTCGCATCAGGTACTATACGATCCCAGATGTCATCTGCATAGACGTGATCGCTATATCTAGCCAAGATCTTTGGAACGTCTCGCGCAATCTCAATATTCTGCCTCTTCTCCGCGAAAATCGTACAGAAGGTGAAGAAATGACTGTGAGGATTGTGACGTTCGTGATAGGATACCTTATCGACATCTGATCGTAGATATGTGGAAAGGAATGAACCCTTCTTGGTAATGTTTTGTGCAAAATCATCCAGTGCTTGCTTGGTAGTTGCAGACTTTCCAGCAAAAACGTATACTCGGAATGAACCATTGACAGGAATCTCTTGCTCGAGATGAACAACGTTGGCATCCGTGACTCGTGTGACATTGGAATTGGTGAGGATGCGGCCGGTTCGGAGCTTATTACCCTTTGGATTTATGGCGCTGGATTGTGCTGGATGAGATGATGACCAGTTCAGAGAATTTGGGTTATATGCCACTCCATAGCCACTGGTAAATTCACAGGACTCTTTGAATGTTTTAATGAATTCATTCTCCTCTCCCTCGACGTTTGTGTGCTCTGCTCCTCGTTGTGTAGCTGCCTCTACATCCTTAGCAGCTGGCGCCTTTTGTGAGAATAGAGCTGCATATTTTGCATCGAAGTCCAATAGATTTTCAGCAACCTTCTTTCTCTCGGCCTCGTATGAATGTAGAATAGATCGATCGGCGAATCCTGATTCGACATGGTGAATTTTCCACGCAAGGTTTTGGGCATCCAAGAAGGCTGTATTCATTCCCTGTCCAGCTTTTGGCTGCTTTTTGTTAGCGGATGTTGAGATGGGAGTACTAAATATGACTTACACTGTGTGTATGGCAGGCATCACCGCCCATGAATACTCTATGATCAAGAGTATACTTATCCGCAATTCCTTGACCAATTGGATACACAGAGTACCATTCCACACGTTCCCATTCAATGTTGTACGGTTGTAGTATCTTCTTTGCAGATGCCTGCACTTCTTCTTCCGTCGCCGTTTTTCTAGGATTCCAGTCCTTATCGGTCGAAGATGCAATCTGTATGTAAAGACGGACCATGTTATTCTCTCGAGGAATTACCATGATAGATCCAAAATCTGAGTGAATAGTACATTTCATCTATCAATTTATCAGTGATTGGTCGCTTAAGATGATGTGCATAGGAAAAGATTGCTTACCTTAATATCAGGAAAGTCCGTTTGAACAACCCCATCCATAACACCCCATACATGTGCGATTGGATCCTTGTGTTTGATACCAATATTCAATTGCTGTCGCACAAATGATCTAGCTCCTTCGCCACCAAATAGATATTTAGCCCTAACTGTCTCTTTCACGCTACCTTCAACTTGAGCTAAATTGACCTCTACTGGATAGTCGGGATCTTCCTTCTCATCTGTCTTGAAGCCTGTTATCGTCCAAGGTCTCTGGATATGAACATTGTGCTTCTCTAGATCTGCAATGAAAACCCTTTCAATCATTCCTTGATGTAACAAGGTTGTGAAAGGGTATCTGGCGTCAATAAAGCTAGGACAACTCGCCCATGTTCCGGTTCTGTGTATGCCCTTTCCGCCCGAAGTTGGATCCCAGAATGCGACTTCGTAGACCTTCGCAGGTTCATATGCCATGATGGCAGGCTTCAAACCCATGTTCCGTAATAGATCCAAGGACCGAGGCTGAATACCATCTGCTCTTCCAGTTTTGGTTGGCTCCGATCTGTTATCGATGTGCTTGATCTTGTAACCCCAACGTGCCAGACAGGTTGAGAGCAGTAACCCTACCGGCCCAGCACCGACGATTACAATATCATACTTCTCCACTACACTTCCAGTGTTTCCAATGTTCTCCTGGGGTGCCATACTTTTCTCCATTGTTGTAACTGTAGGGCTAAGAACGAGGAATTCAAAAGATTCGACAGAAAAGGAAGGGAACTTGATTAAAGCAAGATGACAAGGAAAGTAGAATGATTATGAGAATGCAACAGAAAATAGAAGGGAAACCGTGAGACTTTAATAAAAAATATTAAATTGCTGTGAACTACATGTTGAGGTCGGAAACCTCTAACGGCATTTCATTCGGGCGCCATTGATCCATTCTAAAGCTCGATTGACTACCTTGATCTAATCCCGAAGAGCATTGAAAGCTAGAAAGGAGTGTCAGAAAGGTATGAAATAGTAACGGGAAAGCCCACGGCAAGTTCTACTTGGAAATATTGCGGGGAAGGGTGGTTGAAGGCGGAGAGTGAGCCAATCATATCGCTTGTATTGATTGTCATGAATTGCAACTCGTATCGGCTTCGAAATTCGGTAGCTGCTAGGTTAGTTTTAAGCTTGGTTTAAAGAAGTGGACGACTGGGGCCAAGCTAACGTGTTTGCTGGAAAACGACTGCTCGTAGCATTAAGTAAGCTCGGTGAACTTTCGGTGTATCATGTGACAAACGGTAGAACGACTATCAACCACAAGAATCGACCAAAGGTCGATTGGTCTTGATGATTTTCTATCGGTAGGAGAACTATCATACAAGAGCCGTTGCAACCTAAGTTCCGGAAATCATCAGGATACACAAAACTCGGGCAATATCTCATTTCGGGGTGAAGATACCCAATGTGTTCAGTACGTCATGGAAACGAAATCATGATCATTGGCAAAGCAAAATGCAAAGTCCATGACGAAACGCTGTTTGCTGCTATATATTTCATGAATCCTCTTGAAGCTGTTCATCGTTATATCAATGGCAACTCTGTACCCGAACCTCATAACACAAAAGAGGCTCAACAGGCTCCAGAGGCGCATTGAGAGAATAGTTCCTCAGCTGAAGGCAAAAGTGACAAATGATCTTCACTGAAACGAAATATTGGGCACCAGTGAAAATGAACTCAATATAGACGACTTACTCTGTCACGTGGGTGATATTAGAGTTCCTAGCTGGGGGAAAGCTCTCAACTAGACTGACTCCCAAGAATCTCAGACACCGGACGCACTCGCGATAGCTGATACAACTCTCATGTTTTGCTGGCGGAGCTTAGAATGTAAAGTGTGCTCGTTACCTCTTTTGAAGGGCAGGCAGGGCTTCGAAGGGTCCAAGCAAATCATTCAATGGGTAATACTCCGTATCTACTAGGCAAAACTTCTTTGTAGGGTATTATGGAACCAAAATCGCACCGTAGAAGCATAGTACCATACTTCTGATATGATCTCAAACATATCATTAGGTGCATGCATCAATGCCGTATTATGCAAGTTGTCCAGATTGAATTTGGATATTGATGGCATCTTTTTTCTTGGTAGACACACAAGATGAAGTTCTCACATCAACCGTGGCAAATGGAGTAAGATGAGTTCAAGAAGGGTATCTGCAATAGGTTTTGCCAATTTGAAAGCCAAATGGCGGAACTCAGAGAATGAATTTGTATTGTAAACCTCTCAAGCTCTCAATCAAAAGATCTCATACTACTGTCAATACTTAAGAGAATTGGCTGGCCATGGTGGTTGGTCTCTTATCACCACCAGCACTTATGTTATGATGGGGATTTATTTTTATCTTCAGACTTCACTTCATGATCGTTCCTCAAATAGGATATATGTTCTACAATCTTTTGTTATTGGTGGTAGTATGTTGAGTTGAAGGGTAATCGCGCCTTCCTCAATGGTTGCAATTCCTTCACTTGGGAGAGAACATCGTACGAGGGAAGAATTTTCAAGTCGCATCTCTGTCAACAGATGATAAACAGATGAATATTCTTAAACAAAGGCCTTTAGATGAGATATTGTGCAATATGCACTGTTATTTCTCTTCAAGTTTCTCACTTTACAGTGGAAGTACTAGGAGTTGTTCAAGACAATATAAATTATTTCAATAACCTAAGAGATTCACTTTCGACTTTGTCGGACAACAAAAAACCAACCAGCCGACTTCTTACTCACTACCTTCACTTCTTCTTCTTCTTCTTCGGACTGTCAAAATATTTACACATCATAAAATTCTTCATTGTTTCTTAACTATAGTATCATAGATCGACAGATACGATTCCACCATATTTGAGAGGTTCTCTTAGGCACTTTCATCAGTTTCTTCAATATACTCTTCCTCATTTGTGATGAAATTGATTTCCTCCTTCCAATCAGTCAAAACAACAGGACGTTACGATTGCTTGGTTCCTTTCTTTCAACCAGTATAATTCACTGGTCTTGTTCACAAGAAATTATTGTTCTTTTGAAATTTTGTTTTGGCAGCAATTGCCACTATATTCGTACTGTTCACTTATTACAATTGCTGTTTTGACATTGTCATAAACTATCCAGTTAATACTCTATCTGATGTCCATGGAAATGAAATGATGAAGACCAATTCCATCGAAGGCGATAGTCCATCAGGATATGACAATGATGATATGATACACCCAATTCTGGGCAATTATCATCTCCCTGTGGAGATAGAAAATTCACGGAAGCAATCAGGAATGCATAACCTCTCTCGAGAAGGTTGGGGTGAAGAGAGTGAGTGGAGTGTCTTCAATCTAATAATTTATAAATCCTAATTGACAATTTCTAGAATGTCGTAATTATTTAATCCGACTTTGTTCAGATGGTAAGCAATACAATCCGAGATCTTACACCTTTGTACCCTCCCATTCTGAAAGGCTCGGTTTCAGTCTTCAGGGAAACCCGAGCAGACTTCCCGAGTGGGCAAACAGTACTTCGTTTTGGTCATCTGATTTTCTTTCGTTCAATCTATACTAATTTTGAAACCATTTAGTGCCCCGAAATTTTCCATATAAGGATGGATTGCGCATATTGCATCCTCGACTTCAAGAGAGATTTGGCGATGAGAATGTTGACTTGGCCCTGGGAGTCTTGGAGGAACTGATTGAAGTTGAAGAGCCACCGCCATTTCCAGCTTCTGTTTTCCAAAGATGGAAGCACGAACATCTTCGTAGAAAGGCAAGTGCTCAATAAGCCATTACGTGCTCCTCATCTTTCTAACAGCGCTGTAGGAAGACTTCACCAATCCACATGCTCCACATACTGCAACAATACAAGCGCCAGTCGTGCCTACCCAAGCACTCGTTGCGTACAGAGAAGAGCAGGCACGAAGACAATTCGCTCAGCCACAGATAAGTCCTAGTGCTATCCCATACTGCGAATCGTGCAACTCGAATATTGCGCACCAACCTAGCTGGAAGATTGACCATAGCGTATTCGTCTCAGTGGGAGGAAAGCCGGCAACTTTGGCATATTGCCCAACACCCGAAGAGCTTCACAAGGGAATGTGGGATCCTGAATATGGCCGTGCAGGCGTTTGTGTGCGGCCGAATACTGCTCAAACAAGTCCGCCTGGCTCGGCAATGGAACCCATCGGACCAAATGCAACACCATCGAAATATTCCACTCCTACTCGATCTTTCATGAATAATGCGAAGAGAGAGCCGGGGCACAGGGTGATGAGTGCTCTCTCAGAGACTAGAGAAAGTCTAAGCAACGTGGCTTCTGACCAAGTAGAGTTGTTAGATATCGAAAGATGCGAGAAGTTTCCCCGCGACAGGTTGTCTACCAGCTCCGAAGCTTCCAGAAAGATTAGTAGACAGAGTGAAGTTCGCAAAGTCTCTAAGATAATGAACGTCAACCTACCACCAGGCCGCGAAATCCCGAATGCAAATTTCGCGAGAAAAAACGAGTTGATTTTAAGCGGACCATCAAGTCTAGATTATCTTCTCACTTCTCGTCAGCCCACTCTTGATGAGGTTGTCAATAAAATGTTGGAATCGAAGACAAACTGTCCTGGTAAAGCCACCTCAAACATCGATATTAATGCCCCTTTGTCCAGTGAAGACGCCAACCCACTCCGTTCTTACTTGAGTACCTACTATAGCCTTCCAGCCAGTCCCAGCGATTTCTTCGATGGCGGACTCGACTATAAGTGGGACACTCCAGACCCTATCGAGAGCGCGGAAAACGAAGTGTCCAATACGTATTCCGTTTCAGGAGCCGATGAAGCGCTACAGTCAACTCATTTTACATATGGAGATAGCCACAACATCACAGACGATTCTCAGGTTGAGAATGCATATCATGCGCATACGACCGACTGTGTTGAAAACATCAAAGCAAGCAAATTCTCGATCTTGGACAGCTATGACACGAAACTGCTTGAAACCAAAGAGCAAGAGATGCTGCATCCTACGGTGTATGCCCCTCCTCCAAAGAGCGACATCCTGAAGATGAGAAACCCGGCAGTAACCTCAAAGAATGCGGTTCCTAAGGAAAGTTCAGCACCAAGCTCTGAGCCTTTTGAAGAAGAGCATGAACATGAAAATCGCAATAGCTACGATGGTACATGTCAGTCCTGGGAATGTCGATACAAAGAAGAATACCGAAAATCTTCCGGAAATCTTGTGAAGTGGAAGGAGCCATCTTCGGAGTATGATGGAGAATCTGAAGAGTCCGAAGAATCTCGGCTATCACTGGACATCTACAGTCCCCCATCGTCCCTTGATCCTCTTAACAAGTACAAGGACTTTCCACGCAGTACACAAAAACTTTCACGAAAAGCAAGTAACATTTCGTCCAATTCTGAGGTCGATTATTTCGAAAGTTACAACGCTGAAACTGCAACAGCCCAGAACATGACGTTCCCAGAAGTGGAGAACTTCGAAGCGACTGTGCCTGAATCGTCGAAGTCGCAACTATCTACCTCACTAGGGAAAGTAGATATTACACCACCAGGTCGATTGTCTGAGCGTTCATACCTTTCAAAAATTCAGGTTTCGATAAGAAGTAAATCTTCTGCCGCTTTTGGTACACAAAAGGCGGGCAGCCCAACAAGTTCGATTCCCTTGACGACCGAGTTTCCACTGACTTCACAGTCCCAAACGACAACAAATCAAATAAATCTTGCGAACAAACGCTTGAACAATTCGTATTCCCTGGACTCTTTGGACGAATCACCTTCATCTGTAGTTGCGTTTGAACCAGTTGGAAAGCAGGTCATGAATTTCGACGGTGCAGCCGATGTTTGTTTACCAAAACAAAACAATAGATCCAAAGAAGCGACTCGCGACAATAGATCCAAGAACAACGATGGCGATTCACTTTACAATGAGAATAATATAAGCGACGCGGCGAAAAGGTTCTTGATGGAACTCAATCAAGGACGTCTCCCTACCTTACAATCCCCAATAATTTGCCCTCCGCAACCTTTGTATATCTGCAAGCAACCGAGTCAAGTTCAACTTAAACAAGCAACAGAACATCAAGATAACAACTACAACCACGAGCAAACCTGCTATCCGCCTCGGTCATCTTCCATTCCAAAACGCGAGTGTCTGGGATCAATTGAGCAGGCCACGCCTTTTATAGTTGACGAAGACATTGCAACCCGTGAGCCAAATAATCGCAGCACAAAGAACTCGCACATGTCAAGGGATCAGCCAAGCACGCCTGAGACTACTGCGCGCTCAACTGTCTCTGAAATCAAGCAATACTACTTCTCTGACACCTCTGGCACCTCTGGTGGTTTATTTGGTGATTTCATTCCAATCG
This sequence comes from Botryotinia convoluta, assembly GCA_004786275.1. Taxonomy (NCBI): domain Eukaryota; kingdom Fungi; phylum Ascomycota; class Leotiomycetes; order Helotiales; family Sclerotiniaceae; genus Botryotinia; species Botryotinia convoluta. The sequence goes on along the minus strand of PQXN01000127.1, from coordinate 18,882 downwards.
GAACTCCTGGATCTGTTTATTCTCCTCAACCACAACAGACATTGTACACGATGCCTGTTCATAGGTAAGCCAAATAATACATCAATATTGAGACTTTTCTAACATGGATTAGTTCTTCGCACGGTCGCAAGGCTGGAAATTTCAGAAACCCATACACATTTGAGCCAGAGACCCCGCTGGTTATGGATGAGTCGCGCCAGACCACAATGACCGACTTCATGCATATTGATGAAAATGTCAGGCCTGCCTCGTCACCAAGTCTTGGCCATGTTAAAAACTCACGGTCAGTTGGCCATGCCGCAAATAGCAAGGATCTTTTGATGGCGCCCCAACACTCAAGTCATGGCCATGGCCATGGTCTCCAACGTAGCGGCACATCCCCAAGTATTACGCCGTTGCGATTTGCAGCACGCGAAGACTCTCCTGCTCCTGGTCATCGAGCCCATTATGCCGGTGTCGATTCTATCTCGCCAATCCTTCAAAACGCTTTTGCGACTCAAAGTCTACCTAATCGCGGTCGAGCTGCTACTCTTGAACTGTATCGACTTCCTGTCGACAGAGGTGCCAGAGACAAATTTCCGCAGCCATCCAGCTCACCGGTTCATCAAGCTGCACGAAATTATCAACGACCATCGCGGTCCCCAGTTCGTGTGCCATCTGGCGAGTATCGCAAGCAGTCTTCACGCCCATCTGATGAAGACGTACCGGATGGCAGAGGTCGTTCTGCAACATATTCCCCAGTCCGAAAGGAGGTAAAATCAAGTGAAAGCAATGAGTCTTATTCGAGCACCGCTTCGACTACAATCAATCGTCAGGTGACTCGATCCCCCACAAAGAATCTAGTCGACGTAGCTGAAAAGGACGAGCCCGATTTTCACGGCCAGGACCTGCTTCCAATTTCTCCAAAGAAGAGATCGCGTTCGCCAATGAAGAAAATGTTCGGGGAGCATGGCTGGCTTGGTTCATCTCAAAATGAGGTCCGACCAAGTGTTCTGTGTTCAAAGTCGACTCAGAAGGTGGATAGAACCAAGAAGCCTGGAATGATGGAAAAGATTAAAAACAAAATTGAGGGCTTCGTAAGTGTATACCATCCTATGTGCCATTTCCATGACTGACATTGAGTAGGCTGAAAAGGCCGACATGAAACTCGACAAGAATAGAATATCAGTTTTGTCTATTTCCATCAACCCGTATGAGCAGGCTAGATATTTGGTTGAACTCGAACTTATGATAGTTCACACAGCCAATACCTTTCTCATGATACAATTCAGCCAGGGCCGCATGTCTATCGATAGCATCAAGAAGACTGTGGACACATGGAAGAACAAGGGACGTCCTGCTGTAGTCGAATTTATGTATGACCAAGGCACCCAGCGGGATCTCGTCACTGCCAATCAGTATAACTTTCGATTTCATGGTAGCCGACTAGGTGATGATGTTCGTATCTCATCTATGCTTTACAATTGGAAACAGGTGGCATCTCTCATGTCTATCCGCACCTTCTGTAATGCAGATACTGTTCTCTTGAAGCTGGTGTTCGATGTAGAGCAGATATTAGAGCTCATTGGTGGTTCAGAACAGATTATGTTTCGTCTCCAGCATCTTCGATTGTCAATCAACGAGGCGATTCGCGTTGCCAAAGTTGAGAGGACTACTTCACGAAATGGCCATGAGAAGCAGTGGGAACCACAATTATCGTCAAGCATTTCGCACAGTGATCCATATGAAGGTATGAAGCTCGTTCCTGAACATTACGTCAATTAAGATAATTTGATCAATCCGCACACGTCTATGTGTTGTATGTATGTATTTTCCCCGTCATTCGACTGATTTATATCGACCTCGAACTCATTCAAAAGACCTGTCATCAAGAGGTTAGAAACTCTAGCGCACGATATTTTCCGTGGGAATTGAGATTCACGATTGTACATGGGTTGATCTGTGCATTGTGGAATGGATAATAAATTTGTTATTTTCGCCGTATTAATTTGATCTTAGTGTTCTCATGTTGGCTTTTTTCTTTCTTTCATTCTTTGGCATATTGCTGATTTGCTTCGAAATCTCAATTCATCTCAATCTTCTGGGCGAGGTTTGGACTGCAATCCTATTGTACTCAGCATTGCACATTTTGATTACATGTGTGTACCTAGGGAGAATGGAGATGAAGCTACGAGTATGTACAAGGAAGAATGAAGCAACAGCTGGTAGATATCTTAGGAGATAAGAAACCTTCAAAGTTTCAAGCAGTATTTAAAATCAAAAAGTGTAAAATGAAAATTGCTTTTGTTCTTTATGTGCACCGTGATTGTGATGTATGTGTACCTGGGTGGTGTAAAGTATATCTCGTCCAGGGTATAAGAGATTGGCCCACCTCTCTGAAAGTGGTAAGGTGTACATGCCTACCAGGTAGGGTCAGACCGTCACATACACTACTGACCGACAAACGGAAATTACCATCCATCCATCCATCCATCCATCCACCATCATTCAACCAATTTATTATTAGTAACCTTACGAGGTTTGGAAAACATTACATTGTAAGAAAGACGACTCACTCGTACCTTGATACCACGATACCACGATATCACAATTTATGACATGAAGCTATTCACAAATAGATAACAATCCAATTTTGAATACATTTTTTCTTGAATAACGTTCCAAGATTTACTTTTTTCCCTCTATTGTCTTATCAATTAAACTACTAGGTAGCATGTGATGTTCCCCAATCCCAAAGCGCCGCCCGTAACCTAGCAGACGTCATCTCACACAGAAAGTCCGCTGTACTGTATACTGTACATGTCTGGATTGCAGTTGCCTCCACGCCCTCCAAAAGAAACACGACTACAGTGAGTACTTCCTTCCTATATTTTGCTTGCCTGATATTGGCAGCGACAATCTCGGTTGTTCATGGCTTCTTCTTCTTATTTTTTCTCTTCATATTCTCTTTCATCGTCAGCAGCATCATCATCATCTCTACTACCAGTCTCTATACATTCTTTCCGCCTCAATATAAAGTACACCGCCATCAATATTACTATACTGTCTCTGCTTTTGATTTCTTGACGACGACCACATTCGCAGAGCAGTGACCAGTGTCTAATCCTTCTAATCCTATTAATCACCCAATATTACTTTCTTTATAACAGTAAGTTTGCCAGTACCCTTTCTGGGGACCGCCTATTGATTCTCAGCAGTACAAGACAATATGTCTCAACCTATTCATATCTTTGGAAAAGGATGTGACCTCGCTCCTCCTGGCAGCAGCTCGCAAGCTCGCAAGCCGTGTGATGAGATGCCCCCAATGCGAGCGCAGTTCTTCTATTGTTCTCCTCTTCCCCTCGATGATCCTCTCACTGCTGTACCACCTCCAACGGCCGACTCCAAGAACGTGAGACATCCTCCACGACCATTCCCGAAATGCGATAACAAGGTGCTTCTGGAAGCATGGCTGGGAATGGGTTCAAAGCGGGACCGCAAAAGTCATAATCGGACATGTAAGCCTAAGGTAGGGATCGAGCCGATAACAGACAAGATGATCACCAGTGCTATCGGATTCAAACCGATAATCAAACGCGAGGCTAAGGAGTTGAAGGAATCTTTGAAGCCGACTATAAAAAATCCTGAAAGACAACAGACAAAGACTGGATCGGCAACGCAGCCACAGCAGGCCCATTCCGAACTTTCAAATAGCCATCAAGAACATAAGGTAGGAGCAGAGGAGGGGAAGACTCCACCCTCAACTGTTAGTTGCCCTTGCAAGGGGAGTCATCTCTGGTGCAGAAAGAAGGCAGGGAAGTGCAAATGTGTGTCTTGCCCCAAAGCTCCACAAGAAGTGGCTGAAGCCGAAACCCACCCACCCTATGCATCCGCCCCTAAGACCAATGACAAGCCACCTATTCCTTGGCCAATCACCAAATGTAAGTCTAAGGAGAATCTTCAAGAAGAGACTACCGATCATAGCAAGCAATCCAAACACTATGAGCACAATTGCAAGAGAGAAAGACCTGACAGAGGAGAGCCTGAGAAGGACCCTAAACCAGTGGCAGACCCCGAACTTGAGTGTACGTGCAATCAGCCATCAAAAGACTCAAATTACACAACCGGAAAATCCAAGGAAACCAAAACAATTTACAACCGCCCTACAGAGCCATTCCCAGCCGAATCACTCAAACATGGCCAACAAGGAAAAGGAAATCCTGAAGAATGCAAGCCACATAACCATCAGCCTAAGTGTTTGTGTACCAACATTGAATCTCACCAAGATAGCACCGATCAAAAGACGAGATCTAAGCATTGGGAACACAATTGTAAGAAAGGAAAGGCCGAAAGGGAAAGGTCTGAAAAAGAACTTAACTCGGAAGACAAGGCCTGTAATGAGGAACCCGAGGAGAAGAAGCCTGTCAAGACGAAGTTGAGTGACAAAGGGAAGGGGAAGGCTGTTGCCCTCAACGACCAAGATGACACGGATCAAGTGGAAAAGACAAAGGCATGGTTTGACAAACAGTTAAAAGCTCAGATGGAGCCAGATTCAACCTCGTTCTACAGAGATCAGCGTCACCACAGCGAGAGTACCGAAGATACGGAAGATTCCAAAGCACACGAGAGTGAGGAAGACGCTTGCTGCGTTGAGGATAGAAAGCATAATCCAGATTCACTGATCTCAAGAATACCAAGCTGCTGTGATGATAGCAAGGCTAGTGCCAACTCTAAGCGACAACATTCCGAAGCCGAAACTATATTTTCGGGCCGATGTGAGGAAAGTAAAGCTGATAAGGCTTCCGAACGAAAGGAATCCGACGTTGAGACAGAATTTTCTGGCATCTGTGACGGAGACGAGGCGAGAGATCATCCAAAGCGGAAAGAATCCGAGGCCGAGACTGTATTCCCAGGTAGCTACGACAAGAGCAAAGATGATGGATCTAAGCAAGATCACCCCGAGTCCGTAACAAGATTTGGAAGTTGCTGTGACGACCTTAAATTCAAAGATAAACAAGTTTCTGAGGGGCAAACATCTGGGAAGCAGATTACCGAGAGGCCTACATTGAAAGCATCTTCTAAAAATGTATCGGGCAGAAGCAGATTCTTCGGTAGACGCCAGGCAGATGGTACGGGCGATCAAGACGGTGGACTATATGATGACTCCGACGAAGATCTTCCTGTTGATTACATGGTTTCCGATCAAGGAGATGCTACAAATGACAAATGCACCTGCAAACGTCAATCGCAAGTATCTGAGCATAATGTACTTGCAACCGGACATGGCAATGTATACACTAAAAGTGCAAAAATTGCCGGTTCTGGTACAACAGGAAAGCCATTTCTGAAATTGCCTGCTCGCGGTGAAAGCCCTCAGATGCAGAACAACACAGCATATGATGATGAGCCACCCGCTGATTCTCGGATCTCACATGAACGCGACTCCACAGAAGATATGGAGGTTGAAGGATGCAGGGCCTATAAACATAAGGAGCATGCAAAATGCCAAGTTGACATCCCTGTTGGGATATGTAGACTTCATTTGGTCAGCTTATCATCTCTGATTTTGAAGCCGATATACTGGTCACCTCTCAATGATCAGTACCCTTGCATATATGGCACGTGGTTCTATAAAGATAACATGTGTCCTGTAGAGCCCGCTGTCGCAAATCAGCTAGAGAAGGGTTACAGAGAGAATGAGTGTTGGTCTCAGACATGGGACGATCAACTTAACTCTGCAATAGAAGTTGGCGCGGAAGGCGAAGAGAAAATCGTTCACCGTCTCTGGCCAAAAGAAAATGACGACAAAACTCTAGACTATGATCCTTCCAAACACATTCTCTCCGCAGATCCACATTGCGCCGCACGCTGCTTTCATGGCGAAGCTGCCGCAGAAGGCAAGGTTGAAGAGTTGGATTCGAAGCCAGGCGCAGCCACCTCGATTAGTAAAAAATACCCGAATTCACAAGTCATCTATAAGAACTGTGAGGAAGCCTTCATTCTGAAGCCCAGTATTTGTCCTTCGGCTTATTACGGACGTAGACCCCTCGCAAAAATCAAAAGTGGGCTATGTGTTGGTATACCTGTCGTTCGTGGATTCAATCGAAAGGCTTGGAATAAGCTTTATCTTTCAAAGAAATCAATGGCCGCCACGAAAGTACACACCAAAAGTGCGAAGCATAGTAATACTGGCTGTAATATACTGGAAGAGTGCCCGGCATGTAAGGCACAAGAGGAACCTGAAAAAGTTACTGATTTGTGCCTGGTCATTCATGGCATTGGTCAAAAACTTTCGGAGCGCATGGAGAGCTTCAATTTTACATATGCAGTGAACAGCTTCCGATGTGAGATGAAGCGGGAATTAACAAATGATGATGTGAAGAAGGTGCTCCGAGAAGACTTCTGTGGCCTTACAGTGCTTCCTATCAACTGGCGTGCCAATCTTTCATTTGAAGATGGTGGACCAAGAAAGCCTGGAGACAAAGAACGTCCAGGCTGTGATTTCTCTCTTGACGACATAACCCAGCCAACAATTCCGAGAGTACGCCAGCTCATCTCGGATGTGATGTTAGATATTCCATACTATATGTCTGGACACAAGCACAAGATGATTGCAGCTTTAATTGCCGAGGCCAACCGGATATATCGTCTTTGGTGTAAGAACAATCCAGGTTTCCACAAGAATGGTCGGGTTCACCTTATTTCGCACTCCCTTGGTAGTGTTATGGCGCTCGAAGTGCTAAGTAAACAGCCCACCACCTTACCAGCCGAGCTTTCATGGAGACCCAACACCAAGTATTTCGACTTTCAAACAACAAACTGCTTCCTCGCGGGTAGTCCATGTGCATTCTTCCTCCTACTCGATAGCAAATCTTTAGTTCCTAGGAAGGGTATCTCTAAACCTGGCTGTGAATGCGAAAATGGCAGCAGTAAAGACATTTTCGGTGATGCGGGTACATTTGGATGCTTGGCAATAGACAACCTTTACAACATCATGCATTGCAACGATCCTATCGCATATCGCTTGAACGCATGTGTAGACTCACGATATGGGGCAAATCTCAAAGAAGCGGAAGTACCGGACTCTTCTCGCAGTTTCATGACAGCAGTGACCCATGCTATGAAATCTGCTGCTGGCATGTCTCAAGATGAAGCGCTTCACGTTGGAGAAATGCCTAGACCTACTTTGATCACCAAAATGCCATCTCAAATGGAAATGGAAGTCCATGATTTCACGGCCGAGGAGATGGCTGAGAAAAAATTCTGTCAATTGAATGAAAATGGTCAGGTAGATTGGATTTTGGGAAATCGTCCAGGAATGTTAGCCAACCAGTATATTGATATGTTGTCGGCTCATAGCAGCTATTGGAACAGTAGGGATTTTATCCGCTTCTTGTGTGTGGAAATTGGAAGAAGATCGGGGAAGATGCATACCTTGCCAAACATGAGAGCGAGGAAGAAGAGCCAGAAATAAACGGGATCCATAGGGGGTCACAACATTAGGGGGTTTGTGTATTTGCTTTCAGAGGGAAGGGTCACTAGGGAGTACAATATAGTATCGAGAGGTGTTTATTGAGTGACATTGGTACACGGACATAGGAAGACAATCGTGCTTTAGGGAGTTAGGGTGGTATGGTATGGTATGGTAATGCTTGCTTTGTTTTATGTCCTTATGATAGACCTTTTTGCTGCGATTACCCTAGACTACCTAGTACATTATGATACCCACCTAGAATGAATCATGAAGTATAATTATGACCACAATTGAAATACATGGATACTGACGACTTGGTGAAATACTGGAGTGATTTTGTGTTAGATGAGATAATGATAATTATCTAGTGAGGGATGAGCTGCGTGATGGGGCGGTGAGATTTCCCTGCATTCCCGAGAACCGAGCTACTGGAATTTTGATGTGCGGAGTGACTCGATAGGGTGGATATATCCCGCCAAGCTGGCTGTTCATGATCGTATGGGAGAAATAGGTTTACTTTATTCGAGGATATAGCATTGAAGAATTTTGTAAATTTGATCGTGAGAGGGTCATAGGAGGCTTACAAGAAAGATTGAACATATAGAAAACATGGCAGCAAGATCAAAAATCACGTTATACGTAGATACAGTCAGCCCGTTTGCTTATGAGGCTTATTGGATTTTTAGGGTAAGTGGATTTCACAATGAATAGAGTTGAACGGGGGCATGGGGGTGGAACGGGGAGCCAAAGTTGATGAGGCCTGATAAACAACAGAAAAGTTTCTGTCTTCAGAACCTAGACAAGTGAGAATTGGATGTTGGTATTGATTGAGGGAATATGAAGAAACATCTTGCCTCACCATCTCTTCCGGGATTCTTCGCTGGAGATAAAGACTTGTTTCTTGACTTGATTACAATGGGACGTGCTAATTCATATCTTCTTCTAGCATGATCCTACATTCTCGAGATGCAACATCGAATACGTACCGGTATTTCTGGGTGGCATCATGAAGGATGTTGGGAATAATCCACCCATTAATATCAAAAGTTTGCCCCATTACTTGCTTGCTGCTTAATCTCTTTCTTTCTTCACGCTGGAATTCTCCATTCTCTGCAATAATAACACTTCCCCTCAGATAAAGATAAATGGATCGACCGCGAACGTCTTAATTGGGCATCTGTCTTCAATATCCCCATGTCCTCTAAAACACCAGTCGGCTTTCCTCACATGACGCTTAGGATTCAACGCGCGTTAGGTGTGTTGCCACTTTTGTTCCCGGAGGAAAATGAAGCCCAAGGTGTTTTATGTCAATGTCTAGATCGTGTTTATGAAATGTATTGGGTGGAGGGGAAAAATATCACAGGTCCTGGTGTTTTGGAGGAGGTACTGAAAGATGTAATTGGAGAGGAAAAGAAGGAGTTGGTATTGAAAGAGGTTGCTGGGAAGGGCAAAGAGGCGGTGGTGAAAAATAATGAGAGGGCGATACTGGAAGGGGCTTTTGGGTTACCTGTGAGTTTGTCTCTTTTTTCTGGGCTTTTGATAGTGGAAGTGGGAGATTACGGGAAGTGGGAGAAATGAATACCTGCTGACATGAATGAAAATGGTGGATGGTATGCACGAATTCCGCAGGTGAAACGGAGGGATTCTGGGGTGTGGATCATCTAGCACAAGTGGTGGATTTCTTAGGCTTGGAAAGAACAAAGAGTAGAGCTTGGAAAGCTTATCTTTGAATTAAATCAATTCTTGTTTTTATTATGCTAAGTCCAGAATCCTGTACTCAAATACGTCGACGAGTCATATTTTTCTACTCCTTCGATATCGTGATCGTCATCCCTTCCCGTTAAATTAAATGACTAAAAGTCCAGCAATACCAAAAGCACCCAGGAATACAGCAATAGCACTTAAAGGACCACCGGCACTTTTCGATCCGATTGAAATACCAGTGGCAGAAGTGCTAGATGTGGTGTTCGTGGAGCTGGAATCGGAAGTGGTGTTTGAATCATCAGTAAGTGTGGTGACTGTAATACCAGGGGTGGTAGGACATTGAGTTGAGTTGTCTGAGGCTTTGAGTGCAGTGACGTTGCTGGAGAAGGTTATATCTGCGCACTATTTGTTTGTCAGCTCTGGAGTTCATTGTCCCCCTCATTTGTTACTCTTTGTCTCGTCTTTCTTACTCTCGTGTGCTTTTGGAAAGTGAGAAACCGTATAGAGAAGAGATTTGTTAATCAAGTGACTAGAAAGAAGAAAGAACTTACGTTGTAGAGTGCACTTCCGCTTTCGCCAACGGTAACGACTTGGATTGTGGCGTTCATGCCATCTTCGAGGGTGATGCCAGAGGGCAAATCGAAGTCGGAGAGACAGAGGTAGCCGGATCCGGTGGTGTTTAAGGGGGAGGGTGTGAGGGAGATATTTAGGTTAGAGGAACCGTTGATACCGAGGCCTAGGGAGGTGTTAGATTGAATTGGGAAATTTAGAGGGTGTGGGGAGAACGAGGAGAGTAGGAAGGGTGCAAGGAAGGAGTGGAGAGTGATCAAGGAAAAAGACGTACCAAGATTGATGAATACATATGTCCATGGATGATGCAAGTCAAGATTGATGGGGAAGGAACTAGTAGGGTAGAGAGTACGGTTCTCGGTGGTGTTGATGTTTGCGCCTAGGAGAGAAGGTTGGAGATTGTGTGAAGTACAAAAATAGTCGTTTGGAATTGGATAGGAGTGGAATGAAGAGGATAAATCCTAGTAAGGATAGATGTACATACATGGATACTCCCACTGAGAAGCAGGCGGAAGAAAGGAATTACCCCGCGGTGGTGGGTACTCGATAGAGAAATGGGCGGAGACAATGGAGGAGAGGAACGAGAGAAGGAAGATGATATTGAAAGTAGCCATGGTGATTTAACCTCCCGAAGTGATCTAGAGTACGAAATTCTCGAAGATTGGAAAGGCTTTCTATTAGAATAAAAAATCCAAGACACAGATCAAGAGCCAAATCCGAAAATCAAGAAAGATCGACGTTGCTTAAGAAGATATTCCACGAAACCATTTTCAAATATCTAGACCATCCATGCAGGAACACATACATATAAATATGCACCAACAAGGTACCCAAAACTAATTCCCTCATAATCTGCTCAAATATTCAATATCAATAGCACGCCCATTCTCACCGAACCATCCCATCCCATTCACTCCCCCAGGAAAAAATCCCCACTCCACATCTTCCCACCCATCAGATGAAAATTTTCCCCAGAATACATAACAAAAAGACAGACCATATATATAAAATGTGCTCAACTGCAGCGTCTTACAGTGCTTGGCGACGTAGGATTTCCGGCTCCATTGACCCAATAGAGAAATCGTGGCTGGAGCTTTGGCTTGGCGCGAGGGATTTGGCCAATTGGGTGGGAGAGGGGATGGATGTTTTCTTTGTTTGCCATGGCGGGAGGAAAGCGAAGGTAAGTGGAATCGTGCTCATATTTGCGCAGTTTGGATTTTGGGAAGGGTTAGGGACAAAGAGGTGAGTGAAGTGAGAGGAGGGGTTTTGGGTGGGGGGATGTGGGATGTGCAAGTGTGAGGGCGGGGTTGAGGAGATGAGTTAGGGGTTGTTAGGGTAGGTTAGCTGATTTTTTTGTAGTACTTGAAAAGAAATTTAAATAGAAATTTGAAGTTGTTTATTTATTTGTATTGTTGTCGCATGCACTTTTGATATTCGTGATGGAGATTGACGGGAAGTTACACGAAATACGACTTCGTATTTTGACCTTGACTGGAGTTAGAGCCTTCCTACACCGAGTTTGCGATAACTTATCCTACATTGGATTTCTACAAATTTTCGGAAAAAAATATATGCACAGGATTCTCGGCGAGCGGCAGCTGCAGTATGCAGCAGCAGTGCGGGTTTTCACTGGAATAGAAAATGATCTTCCCTTTTCGGAACAACAATTCTTTTTTGGAGATTCGAGGGAGTATGTGAGAGTGGTGTTATGCACTCTAGAGTAAAGAACAGATAGTAGATACTGACTGACAGAACTGAGTTCAAAGAGCTTAAAAGTCCTCCCTTATTGCCAAAGATTTTGGGGGTATATCTAGCATGGAAATAGGCATGGTATTGGTGTTTGGTACTAAAAATCATGATTCAGAAATGGTTGTTGTCTTACTTGATCGAAGTTGTTACATATGAGAGGACTATAGATCTCCTTTCTTTTGAGAATTAATGCTAGATTCATTCTCACTCACTCACGTCAGAAGAGCGATCAAATTTGCACTAGACGGTGTTATATCATGACCTTTTCTGCTCGTGCTATCAAGCTTATTCTGCAACCTCGAGAAAGCATCAGGAGTACCATACTTGAGAACTCGGCCTCTAGTCTCTAATATGTTCTCTTTCTGTCTCGCAATTAGATGGCTAGGCATAGATTGGCTCATGAACCGTCATAAGGAGGGTACAGTCCTTTCGCACAGCGTAATGAGGTGCGCTTTCAATTATCTCGGCAATGCACTGGGCAACAGATTAAACTTGGTATAGCTAACAAGCTGAGTTCTACTCAAGCAATCTACACAAGATATCTGACTAGACAAGTAAACTATTTAAGAGATACCCACAAGGAATAAACTCCCTAGCCCAACAAGGGATCATCAAACCGGCAACTACGAACTGAGAGCCTAGAAAAAGGCCAAGACCTCTGGGCCATAGACTCAACCATCTTCTCGTCTCGATGGTGAATAGTGGATGAAGTCTCCCCTATCAGAGCTTCCACTGAGGTTTGGATGCTATCGTTCACTCGAGATGGTTTCTGCGTAAATTTGCCCAGAGCGCGGCTCCATATATACGGTTGCGCCCGCTCTGCCGGAGTCTAGTAGGCTCGCAAACGCGTACTTGCGAGCAAACTGGTGACATGGCTACCAAAGATGTTAGCATCATTCATTGGTGACGGGTGCAAATATCGATATTTTTTGGATGAAACATACTGAACAGAAAATATCCACTGCGGATATGTTTCTTTAGCCGTAGAGGCTGAGCAACCTGGATACGTTAAGCATGAGCCACTGGGTAACTGGAACACTGATGCTGAAAGGGCCTGGTTTGTCGTTTGTGTTTTTATCGCAATTATCACTCCAAGGCAAACTGCCTGAGTCACTCCAACTGCAATCCGGCAATTGGCGTAGATGTTCTAGTGAAAAATCAAGGCCCCGTCTATTGCTGACAGAAATACCAATAGATCGTCAAATTTGCGTATAGGAGCGAAAGACTAATCAAACCATTAAGGAATAGACTAGACTTTAAGTGGTTGAGAAACTTTTTGAAATTTAAATCTTAGAAACAGGCAACGTGCATTTAAGATAGTGTGAGCTTGCGGGATTGATTATTCGGGGAAACGATGCGGCAGGCAATCCAGCAGGTTGAGAAGCAGTTGGTGCGCTCGTTGTGGTATCTAGTAGAGGCTAAAGTTTCGGAATTCATGACAGAATCTAGGAATCGATTATTGTTAGCAAGCTCTATGGTGGATGATGGTTTTAGATATCTCTACCTGATAGTCTTTTAAATTGTTGAGGTGAATAGGGTAAAAATGCATCAGACCGGGCAAGCCGTAATGGTTCCTCCATTCGTTTTTTTGCAATGCCTGGCGTGAAGTTAATGCCGCCGCTTGGTCAAAAAGCCCTAAAAGAATGCCTTGAGTTCTATTAGTGAAGGCCTTTAACAAAGCATGAAGAGGTGAACTGGAAGTGCAAGGACAACAAACACAATATTGTTCAAGACTGCTTTCTGGCTTTATCTATCATGTCTCTTCTGCTGATACAAAAGGTGAAACTTCTGGTAATATGTGGTTTTTTGTCTGTTGTACAATGTTGAGGCAGAAGAAGGACTGGCCAAGCGTTCTTTGGTCTTCGGGAGAACAATTTATGGCAAGTAATTAACAGAATGTCAATTAAAATACCTCCCTGTGCAACTTTGAGAACTACTTTGAAGATCCTTATGTGAAAATAAGAATTAATTCACACAGCTTTGGTTGTTCGACTTACAAAATCAAATCAAGATGTTGGACAAAAAACAAGGTGGAGATTTGAAGCTTTCGACTCGGCTAAATAGGAGGCATTCCTAAAAATCATGCTCAAGTCAAAGATTGGAAAATGTGGTGTATTATTAATGAACTTAAGAAATATCTCAAATTTTGTTGATGAAAGAATTTTGAAGGGAGCTAAGTGTATAGGAGTTTCAAAGCAGCATGGAATTGAATTAAATAATCAGGATCCTAGCTCCAATCGCAATTTTCGAACGCTTGACCTCTTTCCAGTGCAACTACAACTACAACTGCAACTTTCAACCTTCAACATCAATATAAGACCTACAGAACGAGTATTATCATCACCACCAAGCTTCTCCGTCATTATATCATGCGTTATGTGTACCAATAAATGCTGAGCTTATCTCTTTCGATGAAAAAGCTACTCTTCGGCCAAGCCCATTTCCTTCACCACATCTCTTCGACGCCTATTTGTAAGTCAGTTCCATCTTGCTCCAACAATATTGCGTTGAGAGATAATGATACTGACAACAGTGGCAGCATCGTGCTTGAAGATTCCAAGATCTTCCGACGGACTTTGTTATCCACATAATCCAAAGATTCAGAGTTCGTACCGAACACCTATACTCGATTTTAAAATTGAAAGCTCAGCATCGACTGCCAGCATATCCGTTCATACAAGAAAGAAACTTGCCAGATCTGGAGATTGGCTCTTCCATATTGAACCACGTACATTTTTTGTTGTATTCCATCCCAAGCTTAATTGGTATCACTTTCCCGACTTTGGTTCATCTTTTAAAGACTGGCAGCTAAGATCTTCTTTCCAACCAGGACATAAGCCAAGAATCCATCAGTCGACACAAGTAGCTCAAACGATGATTCCGAAAAGAATACCTGAAAACATTCGAGTTATTACTTTCTATCCTTATACCTCACGGTAGAGACAACATGGTTTGATCTGGTACTTCTGGCCAGTTCAACTTGAGTTTTCTGCCGGCGCTCGAAGCCGCACGTTGTTTGAGTTGGTCTTCGTTCGTTTGAAAAGTCATCCAGCTTCTAGTAAGTTGTCTTTGAATACATCTCCATTAACTTCCAATCATAAGAAGCACAACTAAACGATCATAGTCCAGGATCAGCCATGGATCTACAAATTGATTGTTGAAAGAAAATTTGGAGACGGGGCACGAAAATGGCACGCGATTATGTTGTCTCGTTGACTGTAAGTTATCTATAAATTCGAGGAAACGATTCGTTGTCCGGTCGAATGATCCATTCGCAGTTCCACGATCTAGTTGGTTATAATTTGGCTTGCATGGCTTAGACTTGCATTTTACCCCCCCTAGCTTCCAATCCTCACGTTGTCAATCAATATGCTAATACTTATTTTTCACAAGGTCGACTACATCCAAATAGTGTACTATCAACAGTCACCAAAAACTCGGCCGACTCCGAGGGGAACAAGAGAAAGGTCGCTCCCAACAATAAGAACCTGGCGTTATCGAGAAGACTTCGAAACATAGCGAGAATACACATCCGAAAAGAGTAGGAATAACGCGGTAAATCTGGTTAGATCGAAGAAGTAACGTCACCGCTCAGGTGCCACTCGTCGAATTTCGGAGAGGCAGCAGTCCTCCGCCTCAACAAGCAAAGCACCCTCGAATAACCTTCGGGATCTCCTTGGAACTGTTGACCGAACTCAGCCAGTCGCAACACCGAAACTCAGTTACAGATCTGATTGACCCAGTCCAGCACCGGAGAGGTATATTCCACCAATCGTGCCTGCAAGGAAGCTGAATGGAAAGATTGAGCTGGACAAGACAAGAGCCAATTTAGATATCATCCATACGTGGACGAAAGGGACATGGTTCGGAGGTTACCTTTTGACATTATCATAATTTCAATAATATGGGCAGAGTAGCTGCAAGTGTTTACAGAACACTCTTGGTATTGGTAGAATCTAGACTAGTTAGAGGTCCACTCTCTTATTGAAGGTCTTTTCTTTACGGTAGTTGGCATACGCAATTTATTCCACTTCCTTATAGATTTATGAATGAGTCAGTCAGTTGAATAAATTGCGTTTCTTGTATTCCGTCAAAATTTAGAATTGTGTTCGCCTTCAAAAATGTACATTGATATACTATTCGTAATTCCTGAAGCACTCTATCTGTTGGGAGAATGGCATACTGGCGTAAATCTTCTTCGCACTTTTTACAGACAGAGCTTATCCCCAACATAATTCATAATGTAATTTGCCTTCACGGCTTCTATTCTTATATCCAGAATTGACACTTTTCATATTGGCAAGTCGCATGTAAATTGAAGACTTGCTTCCTGTTTTGGGACTTCGTTTTGAGCAATTAGATTATTGGCTATATGATTGATCACACTACTTTCCCACTGCCTATTCTTTCCAATTAGATTCATCAAAAAGTTAAATAGTAAAGTCGTGATTATAGACTCCCAATTTTCTATCTTTACACCCGCTCGCTTAATTAGACCTCTATGTTTTGCAACATCTTGAATTATCAAGCAATACACACTTGTCAAGTCAAAATCCAAGAAATCTCAAAGAATAAGAAAACACGAACAATAAATTATCGAAATGACTCCACATAACAACACGCGGTCTCAAAAAGGCAAGAAAGTCGATAACGGTACAGCTCATTTACAAACGGCACAAGGCATTATCAACAACAACAACAACGCGCGATCTTGCAAAGGAAAGGAAGCCCTGTGGTGACAAAGTTAATATTCTGGACAAAGAGAAATTCAATATAAATCCCTATACAAATTTTTAGGTCGTACATTACAATATTAATATTCCTTTTGTTATAAACAAAACACTCACTTTGTTAGTAACGAATATTATCAGTTCAAAATAGAACCCATTTATTATTGAATTTTTATGAAAAATAACAATATTATATATGTAAAGTCTATATTCCTTGAAATCAATTATAAATAGATACAAAAGTGATATTACTATAATATAAGGTATATTTAATTTTCTAATCAGAATCTAAATTATTCCTTAAAATCAAAGCTATAAATCCATTACAATAACTTCCACAATCCTTTATAACCTCCATTCTTTTAATGATATTCCTTATTTCTTTCAATTTTATAGTCTTTAATCTACCCAATCTCTTATTAACAAAGCTATTAACTATCAAGAAGTCCTATTTCCTATACCTTTATATAAAGCGAAATTCTTATACTATTGTAATCTCTTCCCAATTGTAATTTTAAGTAATAATCTGTACCCTTTTATATCACTCTATCGCCTCCCCTTCTAAATACTATTATACATATAAGTTATCGCGATTTTTTGTAAAAATATCTTACTCGATTATAATCCCTATCGTTATTCTAATATCGATTCTTGCTTTTTTAAAGAGTTTTATGGAATCCTTATCAATTAGCTATTATTCCAAATCTTTCTCTCTGAAATGCTATTTAATTAGATTAAATTGAATGCAATTTAAATTTGTTTCGAGAGATACTTTGATTGTTATTAGGAATTCCAATTTTTGCTCCAATTCTTTTTCTCTTTATCTATAATGACTTTTTGATTCTAGTAAGTAATTTATATATTCCATTTGTATTAATCGATTTGATAGTGCTTTATTCATATTTATTATATTAACTACTATCCCCTTACAAATACTAATATATCTTTCTATTAACTATACCCAAAACATCCACCCTGAGCCTAAATCCCTAATTTGCGATACTGTCTTCTATTAGGTTTTTTTTTACATGTTTTTATATAACTTGATTGAAATTATATAGCATTGAATCTATATATTTAAATAAAGCAAAGAGTGTATATTGATCTTATACACTTTTATATAGTTTTTCTTATCCTAATAATATAACTTTTGAAATGTTTATACGAATTCTCTTGTTTTATATTCGAAATGATTTAATTCTTCCTCTAATATCGATCTTATCACGGTGCAAGAGATAGGTACTAGGTAAAATGTATAATATTCTACAAGAAGTAAAGAAAAAAACGGAAAGGCGCCGACTATATGAAGAGCAAATGCTTAAAGTATTTATATAATTATGTATTGAATCTGTGATAGTATTTTCCTTTAAGAGCTTGCTTGTCCTAAGCAAACTAAATTCATTGTATAGCTTACTATTATATATAAATTAAATAAATAATCGAATTTACTGAATTAATAGCTTAAATGCTTTATATTGATTTGGCTTTTCTTTTATAAATCGATTTTTGAACTCCTTGTATTTTCTTTAAATGTTTTAGTGTTGGTAATAGAATTGTTTTAGTTTTAGGGTTATTCAATATTTATCTTGATAGGCTGGGCTTTTCAGAGTATATGTAGTGATACTTTGTTAATAGTTTTTTGTTCCCTTTCAAGTTTGTTACTGGTTGTTAAATAAAAGTATAATACTTTTATTTGATTAGATAATAATAATTGTTTTTATTATGATTATCTATAACTTCTTTAAAGATTTATTTCTGTATTAGTTTATTTTTGTTATTCTCCCTTTCAAGGATTCTATTTTTAGTAGTAATTGATTCTAATTTGTTAATTATAGTTTGTACTGGGAAATGTATTTTGTTGATTGTAGAAGTGAGTAATGAATAGTGAAAAACAGAAAATATCTGAATGTTGTTTGGTAATTGAATAAGATAGGAATAAGGATAAACTTTTATAATCTTATATGGTTTTATTTATTGATTATCTAATTTCTTTGCCTTTTGAGAGGTTTTTATATTTTTAGTGTTTACAAACACCTTTTGGTTTATACAATAGTGTAATGAATTGGTATAATGCTGGTTTGCGTTTTCTTTATATATCATAATTGTTTGTCTAATGAGAGCTTGTAGTTGTAACAGAATTCTTTCTATTCTATCCGCCGTCTTATTACCTTTGAAAAACTCCCGTTTCTATGTTATAGTTATATCTAATGGGTAAGGTTTGTTAGGCTCTATATCAATATATGAATTAAATCCATAATTAGTAAAGAATAGTGAACAGCTAGTAATCTTCGAAGTTATATTATTCGATATGAATTCAGTAAGAGATAATCATTATATCTAATTATCCTAATGAAAATTCACAAAGGCTTGTAAATATTGCTCGAGAACAGAATTTATTTGTTTTGTTTATCTATCTGTTTACAGATGGAATACTAAAGAGTGTTGGAGAGTTATAGTTAGTTGTTTAGTTAATTGGGATTAGAAACTGGATACGAACTATATATTACAATTAGAGATGATATTATTTAGTAGGCTATATAAGGTATAGATATAGCTGATAAAGATATCAATAAGCTTTTTGTGTGAACAAGGGTATTCACTTCAAAGGAATGACTTCAATACAATGGCTACTGTATCAAAGGGAAATAAGCGAATGCGAAAGAGACTAGCTCTTTC